>JARFNR010350215.1:0-17788 GCA_030323935.1 Semibalanus cariosus
ATAATTTATGTTCCGAAATGAATCGTGATTGAATCGTTCCAAAAAAGTTGAATCAATAATTAGTCTGATGTGAGCGCCACCTTTCTGATTCTGATTGGCTGGATGGAAAGTATGTGCCCTTCTTGTGCGGCCCTGTGTCCTGCGGTCCACGGGGAGGAGCCGGAGCGTAGCGGAGAAGACACCCGCTGCGCCCCGACTGAACCCCGACGGCCCTCCGGGTCGGTCGCATGCAATAACTCAGACCCGGCCTACGCTGATAACGTTTTTCTTCTCGTGAAAACAGGTTTTTATCGTCGGGCGACTGGCTGAGATGCCGGAATGCGCCCGTGTTGACCGGCGCTGCCCTCGCAAGGCTGTCAGGCGAGTTACACGCACAGAAGGCGCTGAAGCCGCAAGCCGCGCCCAACGTGGCGCAAAATGGCTGGGGTTCGTTGGCTGGCGAGAGCAGCGGCCGCCGAAGACATCTCCGCGGCACGTTCATTCCAGCGTGACGGGCGCCGCCGGATGGAATCGAGCCGGCGTGAAGCGGCGCGCTCCGACTGTGAAATTGCTGGGAAACTGCGTACTCACCCCATCGTAGGCGTTACCGACGTAACCCTCTGGACAGGTGCAGGTGTAGTTGCCAGCGTAGTTCTGGCAGATGGCGTTGGCTCCGCACGCGTCTGGCTTGGCGCACTCGTCAATATCTGCGGGCGGGAGACAGATGTGTCGTAGGGTGGACAGATGACTGTGACAGATGGACAGATAGATAGATGACTGTGACAGCCGGTAGGGCGGACAGCCCGGCACAACAGCTGACAGGGTGGGCACACACAGCAGCGTCAGCAGCATGACAAACGAACGGACGGAGTTTCAAAGCGTGTCGCGGTGACAGGTGACTAGTGAACGCGGGTGTCGGCGCGGATTTCTGCAATTCATCTGTCGTCTGGGCCCGTCTTTTCGGCCTTCCTTTCACGAGAACGGCCGCCCCATAGTGGCATTTTCATCCCTCCAGCTGCTCTACACCGTGCCGCCCACCCCGCGGATTGTCCGCCCCGTGCCGGCCCCTTCACCACAGGCTCCCTGTCCGTGCAGTCCGTGAACGCCGGCGATCACGGCTGGCGGGTAAAAAGCGCGTCGTCCGGCGGCTGATGGTGGAGTGCGGTGTGCGTGCGCGCAGCTGCGCCGGACGATGACGTGGCGGCGGTGGCGGCTGTTCCGGGTACACGACCGCCGCTGCCACCGCCGCCGAGGTCGTTATCCTGGCTGCTGACCGCGGTCGGAGATGAGAAAGAGAGACAGAGAGAGACAAAAACAGGCCGATATTTGATGCGGCTGCGCAATTACACGCGTCCACTAGGGCCGCCGAGTTGCGCTGGTCTCGGCCGGGCGGCGGTGGTGGCAGCAGCAGCGCTCTGCGTCTCTGTGTCCTCCCAGCTCCGCACTGCTCTCTGCGGTATCGTCTCGGACGAGTGATTTTCCACCTGCCGGGCAACGGCCGCTGCGAGCGAGCGAGACGAACGCGGCTCCTGCCCGGCCGCCTGTCAGGACCGACCACCGCCCATGCCGCGCCACAGGTATCCAGTCAACGTGCGGCACGCTCAGGCCGGCGGCGGCGGCAGCGGCGACGGATGGGAGTGGTGGAACCGAGCGGTGACCTTTCAGATGTGTCTGAGTGTCTGAGTCACGGGGCCGGTGAAGGAAGCACGCTCCGGTACCGACGCACAGAACGCCGGCATAAAAAACGCTACACTTTGACGCTTTTTGTGATGGCCTTTATTTGCCGGCCCCATGACTCGGCGCTGGAACGCCGCACCCAAATGAATGGTGTCCGCGTGTGGGACTCGCAAAAAGGCCGTCGTAAAGTGTTGGGTTGCCGGGCCACCGTCATGACTTATTGAAGTGGCGTATTTGTTGAGTTATGCGTCTGGGCCTTTTTCTGCGACGGAAACGGCGCAGAAGCCAGTACGACGGAGATCCTGCCGCGTTAATCGGACGATCACGGATATCGGGGCGGTATGCGGCGTTTTTGTCAGCCGTGCGCACCATTATCCGTCACGTCAGCTGCGGCTGCTGCGATGGTGGCCGGTCAGCGCTCTGCACTGGGCCATCACTCTGAGCCGCTCCTCTCAGCCGCTCTCAGCCACTCCCAGCAGCTCCCAGCAGCTCCCAGCAGCTCCCAGCAGCTCCCAGCAGCTCCCAGCAGCTCCCAGCAGCTCCCAACAACTCCCAGCAGCTCCCAGCATCTCCCAGCAGCTCCCAGCAGCTCCCAGCAGCTCCCAGCCGCTGCCGGCCGCCGGCGGAGGACACCGTTCCGGCGGCATACGCCGCTTTGTCTCCATGAAAGAACAGCGTCGATCCGTAGCCGTCGCGGCGGCGTGAGGCCGTGACTGGGGTCAAAGACACGGCCGCTCAGCAGCGCTGACAAAGAAGTCGTCACCGGCCGACGGCTGTCGGACCCATTAACTCGGCCCGAGCGGTATTCTCGCTATTCTCACGGCGCGTTAACCCTTCCGTCAGCCAAATGGGCGGCCGCCCCTCCCGGCCGGGAATTGGCACTCCCGGCTGCGGACGGTCTTCCCAGGTAACTGGCGGGCGACACGCCGCCGCGCCGCCGCTCATACCGCGCGCGATGGTAACAGGCAGAGGGAGAGAGTGCCGGCTAATGGTATCAGCCGCCTGACCGGCCCCTCGGCGATGGCTGCACGAGAACAGGAGCGCGACGCCGCAGACAAACAGCCCTCGGCGCTCGCGCACGCGAGTAAACAAAAGTGAAAACGGCCGGCGTGATTTGTACTGACCGGTGGCTCGTGTGTTTTCGCATGGGATTATTAGCAGTGGCGGCGGCCCGCGGCGGTCGGCGGCCGCCGGCGGGACGGTTCACAGCGGCTGAAACCACCCCACATTCCCTCGGCGGCCACCCGGCCCTGCCTCGTGGCGGTCGCCGGGAACCGCTCGCGATGTGGGTCTCCCACGGGCCTGGCGCGGAGACATGCAACGTGGCCGGCCCGGCGGGAGTCGGGCCGGGTCACGCTCAGTCAGGTGCGGCGGTGACCGGGGCCGGCGATATCTCCCGGCCGTCCCGTATTTCACGGTTTGCCGGTCCGACTGGGGCCCGGATGCTCTCGGTAGCTGAGGTGAAACTTCGTCCGTGCGGCGGCACAATAACTAGCCGACGGGAGGAAGGCGGTGGACTCGACGGCGGTCCGCGGGCCACCGGTCTTCGCTGAACTCCGCGCCCACTGCGCGGAGGCGGCCAACCTGTCCCTCCCGGATCTGCGCAGCGCCCGAACGAGCTCCGCAAAAGTCGCGACAGGGGCGGACGGCGCGCAAAAATCACGGTGACACGCGACTGCCCCAGTTGGGACGCGAAGCGCTGCAGCGGGCGACTGGTGGGGGAGGGGGACGGGCACCTACCTCGGCATTCTTCGTCGCCTTTGCCCTCGAAGCCCTCGTTGCACTTGCAGACGTAGTGGGCCGGAAGATTGCAGCACTCGGCGTTGGGGACGCACCGGGCTGCAAGCTTCGGGTCCAGACATTCGTCGATATCTGCCGGAGAACGTGTGACGTCAGCAATTGGTGGTCACGAGGGTGTGCGTGTGGGACATATGACGTCACATCGGTTCGGTGTCACAGACGCACATACTTCCCAGGAAAGAGCCGCTCAACATACGACACACGGACGCTCAGTGATGGTTCCAGAACAGTTAGGCGATCAAGGAAATAGGTTGACGCGACACAGCAGATAAGCCAGAAACGCTCAGCACAGTCAAGGGTATTTGCCCGGTGCGATTGCGGTGTACCGATACGGGCTTATTTGCAATTCGCTGGATGGAAAATGGTGGGAATCTGGGACAGCAGGCTGTAGAAAACTGGTCTGTTTTGCATCCATCTGATAAACGAAAGCCGAGGTGAAAACGCGCCGACTTACAACATAACTCCCACAAACAATGGACAATAAGAACTCACAGTGTTGCGCTAGAGAGTTCCAAAAGCCTATTTGTAACAAGACATAATATTTGCTGACTGTCGGGTTTCCCATACGTGCAAGCAGGTTACCCAGTACATTGTATGTCGCACAGCGCAGATTATACTGAATATTGCTGTTATTGACTAGCTGCTGGGAAGATAAAAACATTAACTTCATCCAATGTAATGTAGGTAAGTTATCAAGTCATTGGCAAAAGCTAGCATGATCACATACACCTACACGGATATAATCTCCTGGTTCTGATGCGGTATGCCTTCCACGTTCCACGATTTCCATTGCCTGCACTCTCCTGCTCGGGTGCACTGCGTTGTCGCACGACTGGATTGTTCAGGTGCCGCGGGTTATCGACCCTCATTGGAGCCGTCGGGGGCCGCCGCCGCCCGGCAGTGTTCCGTTCCGGGCCCGCCGCCATGACCGGCCGAATTTACGGGAGGAAGCAGTGATTGTGCGTGAGACAGCACGCCGCTTCAGTCAGCAGCGCGGCCACCGATGGACAAAGCTTAGCGCTTAATGTCTCCCGCCGAGCGCCGAGTCAGCTCCATCTGGAGACGGAACTATAGTGCGAGAGAAAGTCTGGCTGTTTTATATCTTTTGACAGGAGAGCTCCGCCCCGGCACGGCACGCGACATATTATCCGTGCCGGCTGTGCGCAGGAGGGCGCTATGTGCACATGTGGTGCTCTGTTGGGCCGTGTTCGCCGGCTGCCGACCGTCGGCTTATCTCTCCATCTGGACAGCGTAGTGGACCCAGCGCGACACTGAAGCCGGTGACGTCATATCGGCGACCGCTGCTCTGCAAGGCCAGTCACGTGACCGGGCGCGGTGGGTCGGCTGGACCTGAGGCCGGTCCGGGGCCCTGTGCGCGGCGCGTCCCACCCAGCCCGGAACCCTCTCCACTGCAGCGAGGTCACCCCGGTGGCGTGGGTGGTCCTTCAGCTGACCTCAGCTGGTCCTGTAGCCGACCTCAGCTGGTCGCACGTCGGGTTACCGAACACGAATAACGGATGACGACTTGTTTCGTGTAAGACCATTCCTCCTTATGCATGCCGTGGCTCATAAGCACATTAAACAAACATTTTAGAGCCGTGTTCTCCTCGTGTGTTTGCATTTATTTTCAAATCGTGTGCATGCCACTTACAACCATTTTCCTTTACCCTTTGTTGGCAGTGCATAGCTGAGCTTCGCGTCCGTTTTTTGGATCTGCATGTATGGGCTGTGTCGCTGTCGTGGTGTACCCGTGCCGGTCGGCAGTGGGCGTGGGTGTGAGTTTGAGTAACGGCCGCTCGGACCATAACTAGTCGTTACGGCCCTGGCTCCACTGTGGCCTACAGTCGCCCATCATCGCCCGCCGAGCTCTCCATCGTTAGCAGGCGGCGCCCGGCCGGCCCGGGGAAACCTGCGCCGCCGCCGACTGAGAGCGCTTCGGAGGCACGCGGCTGCCGCCGCCGGCAGGCTCGTCGCGCGGCCACGATAAAACGCGCGCGGCTTTCTCCGTCCGCGTTCCGTGCTTGGCGTTTGATTGGCCGCGGCCGCCGCTCCATGTGAGACAGGCCTGGCCGCCGCGTCTTGGTGCAGCTGTCCCAGACGTGGCTGCAGCACACGGGCTGTTAAGAGTGTATGAAGTGTGGTAGGGTCAAGTGTTAACCGTGCTGACCCGTCAATGAGAAGTGCACTGAGACGTGTAACGAGAGCCACACGGCGGAGGCCGGCGACGACGCGTGACATGTCATATCTCGGTACGCCGCGACAGGGCCGCGCGTGCAGCGGCACGGGCTCACTAATGAGACCTCCTTTCTGGTCGGCATTCAATCGGCACACAGAACGGCCGCCAGCCACCCGATATGGACGGGCCACAATGGCGCATCGCGGCGACGCCACCCGGCAAAACAGCCGCGCTCCGGTGAAAGCATGCGCCAACAGCCTTCCGCATTGCGCAAACGACCTTATATGGCGCGCGCCTTGATGGGTCGGCGGTGGCGGCGGCCGGGTCGCGACACAAACGTGACGCGCATCCTCGAACTGGGAAAGTTAGCCCCGCTCCGCCGCGCCGGGACGCACAGTCATCTCCGCCCGCCGCGCGCCGCCGCGGGTGGCAGGTATGTTAATTCAGAGCGGTCACGGAAACGAGCGAGTCGCCACCCTCGTCCCCACCTTCCCGGACCGAACTGAGTCGGCTCTGTTCGCCGCTCACGACTCGGTGTCGTCCGCCGCACCCGGCGCCGCTATCTACGAATCAGGCCGCGGCGCGGACGGACCTGTCCGGTCACTAAGCCCGTCTCAAGGATCCGCCCGGCGCCGACTGCAGTGCTGGCGGCTCTCTGTTGCAGTGGCGACCTGGTTACGTGCAGGCGGCTCGACACCGTTACAGCCCTGTGCGGCGGACAGAAAGGGAAACCTCGGCCGCCGTGCCGGCTTGGTCGCCACGCGCAGCTGGGCTGCTGCGGTGACCGGTGCTGCTTCTCATCACGTGCAGAGGAGGATTGTGACCGCTGGTGGACGCGGGGCGCTGTGAAGAGTCGGAGCAGACCCGGCAGGAGGGTATCGACCTGATGGAACGGTCCGCCGCACCGTGAATACCCAGCCCATTGATGAGCGTCTTCGTCGCTATGGAAACGGCCAGCGAGCGGAACGCAACAATGCCGTTCCCGGAACGCTTCACCCGCGTCACTTTCGCCCAGCCCGATTTGGAGTTGAAGGCTCCTCCTGCCCAGTCCTTCCGTCTGGCCGAGGAGGCCATCTCGGCCTAATGAACAACACCGCCACCGGCTGATCTCCCAATCTTTCAGCGTTAGGTGGTGTTGGTGACCTTGGTAGCCGGCCCACGCCGCCGCTCAGTGACGACTTAACGGCCCGGGCACAGGCACAGTCAGGCACGACCTAGCAGACAGTGCGGGGGCGGAGCGGGGGTGGAGCGCTGACGGACAGTCTCTTTTCACGGGCTGCAGGGTCAGGAATAGGTCGAAAGTTTTGACGAGATGAACAGAAGGTGCGTGCCGGGGTGGACGGAGGGCGCGTCACGGCCGTGGGTTGGGAGCGCCGCCGGCGCCGGACGGTGGCCTCCGCTGCCGCTCGTCCCAGCTGAGTAGAGCCGACGCCCGGGCCGCCGGGGAGGCAGACGGGCCTCCGGCTCCACTTCATCGGCGCTTGCGTGGGCGGTGGAGGGGCCGGCCGGCCGGCTGGCTGGCCTTGCCGGTCCCAGTCGGGCCGGGTGAGTCAGCCCACACCTGGTGAGGTGGACCCACCATCCCGCCACCCGCTGTCTCCCCGCTCCGCCCCGACGGCGCCCTTTAACCCGTCACCCGACACCTGACCCGCCGCCGGTCCACTCGACTCGTGCCGGGCGTGACATCGCGCCGCTGACCCGATCTCCCTTCGCTCCGTCGTGGCGTGCGGGGTGGCGTTTTTAGCACGCAGAGCAGGCGCCGCTCGGCCGGTGGGCTGGGTTGCCCCATGCTCCGGTACCCAGCACCGCTGGCTCATCTCCCTGCCTGCACGCTCCGCGCGCGTCTGCGCCACATTCCGCCGAGGGCTTTCTCGCGCGCCGCATGACGTGACTGCGGACCGGCCGTGACGCGCGCTTTCTGGGCGCGTCCTGGGCACGTCGGCGCGTCCTGGGCACGTCTCGGCGCTGCGGCCGCCGCGGGAGGCAGGTGCCGCTGCAGTGTGATTTACTGCCGTGGCTGGAGCTGGAGCCGGCAGGCTTCTTTGTGTCCTCTGTGAGCCATGCACCTAGCGCCCGGACGGTGCAGCGGCCCGCCCCTCTCCCTTGATTAACGACCGGGAGGGCGTCGGAGCGAACAGTCGTCTCCTCCTCTTCTCACTGAATTCGTGGAGACGGAGGCCGTTTTGAGCCGCCTCTTCAGCCTCCTTTCTCGGGGGCGGGACGGAGTGCGGAGGCGCCGACGGTGCTCTTTGGGCGGAGCACCGGACCCGCCTGTTTTTCCATAAATTCGGGCTGACGTCAGTGACTGCGCGTGGAGGCGCGCTCGCGCCACTCCCTCCCCCCGTGTCAGCCGGTGGGCAGATCTAATCTGTCGGTACTGGCTACGCCCAGGGATTAATCAATCGTCACTCTGGAGCTGCAGTGCATCAGTGGCTGCACTGTATTTACGGAAGAACCCTGGCCCGAAACCGGACCGGTGCGGCGGCTGAGTTGGGAGGCTGCCCGTGTGAGCCTCCCTCGCACGTGTCGCAGGTCGTGCTTCCTCTGTGAGAGTGATGTAGGTTAACTGGGCGGGCTTCCGCCAGCGGAGCTACCCACGCGCGCTCTCTCGGCCCCCACTGGGACCCACGACAGTGTCATTGTAACGGCTCGGCGACGGCGCCGGACAACCTTTCACTGTACGCCTTCAGAGTTGACTGACGTATCGCCGCAAACTTCGGTGTTTTCGCTGGCCTGTCGTTCAAACTCGCCAGCGCAGATGCCAGATTTATATCCGCTGTCGGTGAGGTTGCGTGTAGCTCACGCACAGGCTGGCGGCTGACGCTGGCGGGCGGCGGCTTAGGCCACGTAAGCCTGCTCTTTTGTTTGAAACGGCACGCGGCTTCCGCCACAGTGGACAAACAGACCTGCCTCTGTTCCTCTGTTGTGGGTGAACAGGATGTGTGTGGGCGAGGGACGTGTGCGGGAGGCAGCCGACGCCGCCAGAAACCTTACCTGTGCAAGTTTTGCCATCGCCTTCATATCCCGGGAAACAGGAACAGAAGAAGCCGCCCATTGTGTTTGTACACCGCGCGAAAATATCGCATGGGCGGTACTTGCATTCATTCTCATCTGGAAACAGAGATGGTGTCATTTACCTCACAATGGCAGCATAATCGATTTCAACAAACTGTTCAGCGAGAGACCATCACCGTCGGTGCAATTGGTCACCGTCGGTGCGATTGGTCACGGCATCGGGAATAAAAACCGTGTCCCGACCGATATGCGGCGGGGTCGCTTGGTGGGCTCAGCTGCCCAAGAACAGGCCGGCGGTTTTTCCGAGCTCACGGCCAGCCCCGGACGCTGAACATCTGCGTCACGATTGCCGGCGATGAAGGCCTGCGTCATGATCGCTGACCCTGGCCGGAAATTGCCGGAGAGCCCCCCCCCCCCCTCCCCCTCGTGCGCCCCTCGCCCGCGGCGCGGCGGCTACATCTGCTGCCCGCAGGCGGGGTGACAAGGACGCGGCCGCCGCAGCCGCTGACGTCACCAACTGGCGATACGGCGCCGCGGGCGGTTTGAAGAAGCAAGCTTGAGTGACTGTATCACATTAGGAATCAGTGTGGCTGCAAAAATGCAATTCACGACTCTGTTTTTGCGAAAAACAGCTTAGTTACAGTTTCGAGAGCCGCATTGCGCTCAGTTATGTGACGAGCAATAAGCAATGACTCAAGGACAGCAGACTAAGAATGTACGGAAAATATAAAAGCAAACGGACTGTCACTTTCCCTTTCCTTCTAGCGTTCGGCTCACATCAGCTCGTCATTAAAATTCAGTCCTGTTACTGGTTCAAACTAAACACGACGTTTCCGTTGTCCCGGCGCCCAGACATCAAACACATCATGCACACATTAACACTCACCGGGCATTTCGCAGCCTTTGCCACCGAAGCCATCGTTGCAGTAGCATTGAGAATCTAGGCAGGCACCGTTGACACAGGGGCGTCCGGTGGCCAGCTGGCATGTGTCTGGAACAGCGGCGGGTCGGGGTCAGCAGCCGGTCACCGTCAGCGGTCAGCGCGGTCATCAGCCGGTGCCGGCGCCGCGCCATGCATTGACCCCGGGCCACTGCGGCCGCGCGGGGACCGGTCCGGTGGCGGCCGGGCAGCGGGTGCGGCGGCGGTCTGCACCGCCGGCCGGCCAGGGTTTTGTCCACCTCTGTGGCTGGCGACCACGCGGGAAGGCAGGAGCACGCCGAGCACGCCCGGTGCGGTGGCGTGGCAAAAACGATATGTGGTGACTGGTTCGCCCTGACCGGGGACACGGGGGGACTGGGAGACGGTGGGAGATGGTGGGAGACGGTGGGAGACGGTTGGAGACTGTGGGAAACGGTGGGAGACTGTGAAAGACTGTGTGTGAGACTGTGAGAGACTGTGGGAGACAGCGGGAGACGGTGTGTGAGACAGTGAGAGACTGTGGGAGACAGCGGGAGACAGTGGGAGACGATGGGAGACAGCGGGTCGTGTCCGGCAGGGCAGTGAGAGGCGCTCCCTGGCGGCTCGGTCCATAGGATCGTGACCAGTTGAGAACGGTCCCACGAACGGCAGAGGGGGAGGGGGGGACTCGACAGTAAACTCGTGATCAACATAGCAGAGGGGTGATTGGGTGATCTTAAGCATGCTGATTGGTGATGTGATCATGATTGAACTCCGCGTCCGTTGTGTTTTTGCAAGCTAGGCATTAGCC
Source organism: Semibalanus cariosus (assembly GCA_030323935.1). Classification (NCBI taxonomy): domain Eukaryota; kingdom Metazoa; phylum Arthropoda; class Thecostraca; order Balanomorpha; family Balanidae; genus Semibalanus; species Semibalanus cariosus. The sequence continues at coordinate 10,357 of JARFNR010350215.1, forward strand.
TTGAATGCCAGTTAATTCTTGTCAGGTAAGAATGCAAAAGAAAAATGCTCACGTTGCCAGTTAGCTTGTGCAATTCAGAGAACAACTCCGTACGCTATTTTATTGTGCTTGTGGCTACCTGCCACGTGACATCATCACGGGCTTGAGTGACTTTGTTATTACATCATTATAGGTGTAAATCAGTACAATTTCCACATAATCCATTTACTTTGACATTGTTTTGTTTGTGCTATTGTCAAACGTCGGCATATGTTTTATGCGGCTGAAGAAGTCAAAATGCTTTAATTGCCCATTACGTCAGAGAGGGACAGGCACGACCGTTGCCGACCTGGGAGTCACTGAGTGAATACAATGGTGACTACACACGCGAAAGTGTCGTTGAACGTGTGGCCGCGCTGGGGTGGTCTTGGGTGGTTAGGGCGCCAAACTGCTGTCTATTGCACATAAATGGACCGTTAGCAGTGAGACACCCGTCATCAGGGCAACCCTTCATCTACTAAAACAGTTTGCCCAGACATACAGCCATACATCGGTAATATGTTACGCAAACAACTTAATAACAAGGTTCTCATTAATTATTACTAAACGCTGGCAAGTGTATTGAAATAAATCATAGTCTCTGAATAATGCTACTTTAACAATTCGTACCTTACCACAAAAGAGTGTAAAAGACAGGTTAGACTTACTTGTGCACTTAAGCTCTTTAACCAGCTCGTCAGAGCCGAGGTAGCATTGAGGCACACCATCGCACAGCTGGGAGAGCTCGAACAGCTGGAGCACCTCAGAGCTCTCGTTCACTTGGCAGCCAAAATAGCCATCTTCTAAGTTCAGGAAAAACACCTCAAGTGTTAAACCACTGTAGTCTAACCGCGGTGGTGGTATCTGTCCGAACGTCTGAAACAAAAGGGCACATTGTTAGATGAGGACAGTATTTTCACTCATAGGTATGCATTGGTGCATGGACAAACCAATCATTGGGAATTATAACGCATTGATCATGGTATTTATACTTGATAAATTACATTAATCCACCTAGGCTCGGGCGCGGCCGCGTAAATAGAGCTAGTGAACTGAGGTCGATTACGGCATGGGCAGATAATAGCTGTGATCCTGGGCGGTCAGGTCGGTCGTGGCGGCTGACCTCTCCCGTGAACTCCCCAGAATGGCGGCGGCCGGCGGCGGGCCCGCCGACAATTACTGTTCCGCATCAGACCGGTGGCCTGCTGGATAGCTTTTGTTCTGTCAGCCGCCTGCGACACGGGGTGCCGTACAATGATCACCATTAATTATCACAGCGTTAAACGGCGGCACAGCGAGTGTTTCAGACCCCAACAAAGAGGGAGCGTCAACCTCGCCAGGCTACTGGCCAGGAGACTATGAGAGCCATTTAGAAGCGTGTTTGTTTCCTGACAGTCTGCTTAACACCGATGGCACAGAGTGTCAGCAGGGATTGTCTTCTGGCAAAGCCACTCAGCCGACTACCACTGCGTGCTGTGTGGATCGATTGAGACGAGCTATGCTTTCGCTGTACCGGCGTCAGATGCCGGCAATTTACCCGTCCTGTCCTTCTGTCCGGGTAAACTATCACATCGTTAAAGGAAACGATTTCCCGCCGGGCCATGTGATCTGATTAATGACTGTCCGTCAGGGCGTGACTCGGACCGGCCACGGCCATTCAGGCGCCGTCATTGAGACGTTCCTCCGCACGGTCGCACGACACGTCCGGCCCTCTGTCGCTATCCACTGCCGCACCGCTCCGCTTTGTGCAGTCAGGATAGCGAAGGGTTTATGTAGCGACCTTGAAATAACAGTGTAGTCCGCCCGACAGCGTCAGGTTCCTGTCTCTGTATGAAAAGAGCCCGGGTTTGAAAACGAAACGTGTTTCAGGCAATTTACACGACATTCCTTAATTCCAGGAACAAGAAACCGTCATTTTTGTCTGAAGCAGTTGACAAAAACACGACGTGAAGACAGCGGCTCTTGGACATGAGTCAGAACATTACACCTCAGCTAACTCTCCAGGTCCTGTATGGAACATGATTGGCTGCATTCTGCGCACGTCTATTGCACAGTGCAACCCGGTTTGTGTGACTGCATAAGGCTCCGTTGAAAGTTGTAACTGCGCCAACGACACGGTGTCGGGCCGAGGTCAGATTCGCGGTACAGGTCGGCGGACATGGGCGGCCGGGCTCGGCTCGGCCCCTTTTATACGGGCGGCGGTGACCGGTCACACCCGGCGTGAGCCAGCAGCAGGTGCCGACAGCAGAACGGCGCGCTCCGCGGTGGCCGGGCGTTGTCTCATGGAGCGGCCACGCAGCCGCGGGCAGCCGGCCGAGCGCGGCGAACCTCGACGCCGACCTTAGTCCGCCTCGGCGGCGACCTCAGCGCACGCCGCAAACCGTGCCTCAACGCGGAACAGAAAGAGCGGAACAGAACAGCTATAGCACGGAGTCGGCTGCTGGTCGGTACTGCCTGCCCCGCGCTCAAAAGACTGCACCACCATGTTTCGTGAGTGCTGGCGACTGCAGTCAACCACAGAAGCCTAACCGCGAATACTGTGCCGCATCACAGAACAGCACGAAACTGCCACGGGGAGACTTCAATAGACCACAGCAGGCTAACACCAGTATCTAAAGACTGCAATCAGGCGTTGGCGTCTAGCACCAGCTGGTGCCTGGGGTGTGTAATCAGAAGCATCGCGTTGTGGTCGCGCACACCCAGTGCCAGGAGAACGGCGCTTGTGCAAACTCTGGTGCCGTATACGGTGGCTGCAAGGTCCCTGGCTCGGTCGATGGGTTTTCGCAATCCCACTTGCAGCAGCGGCGAGGTTCATGGGTGCCGTTGACTCATCAGCAATGCATGCGCGAGCGGTATGCGCGAGCGACGGGGACAGCTTGTTTGCCGCCGTCAGAGATCAAACAATCAATTTGGCGCTGCGCGGTTACGTCCCTTGGCCGGTGGTGGCCTCTCCGGGAGTCATCGCCTCCTTTGTTACCTTGCTGCCGGGCAGGCGGGGAATCTGAGACACTTACAGGGCCGTAAACAAATATCCGGTCGTCCCGGCGAGTGTGAACGACGCCGGATGACCACCCGGCGCCGCTCAGGCGACGATTACAGCCGCGGCAAAAAGGTGTCAGCGCCGTACGAATGATGGTCCGCGAACCGGCTCTGAGCCGTCTCATCGGCGCCGCCGCTGAAGACGCCGACACCGGCTGCGTATGTAAATTGGTCGTCACGAGATGCCGACGGGCGGATGGGAGGGTAATGTGTTCAAATGACGGGCCGCCGAGGCGATGTTCCCGTTTAAGTGTGGTCGTTCATGTCGTCTGCCGGCCGGCCGCCGGCGGTCGTCTCAGTTTTTGCCGGCCGGCCAACGGTTGATTCCTGAGACGTGGCGGCGACGCGGCGTCGGCAGCCATGACGGCAGCTGGCAGAACAAACCGCGACCGGCCCAGCCGCGTCCGACACGCTGTGACGTGGTAGGAACAATGCCGTGCAACAAAAACGGCCGCGTCGGAGGCGGCGAATTGGATCGGGCAGCCACTGACACAACAATGTGCCGCCACCCAGGGGGGAGAGGACTGTCTACCGGCGTTGCCAGCCGTCTGAATGTGTCTGACGGACTGATGGTGGTCCAACTGTCGGTGTGGCGTTTCGCATACTGAATCTGGCTCCAGTGTAGACAGTACTGAATTGCCTGTTGTTCGGGTGCCATATATGGTGCAGGGCGTCTGGCGTCAGCTACCACTAGCACATAGGTCGTGAGCTGAAATGCATACGATCGCGTGTCGACCGGTGAATCGTAGCAGCTTAACAGGGGGTGCTGCATGTGGTAGTCCGTGTTATCTCCCCATGTGAGTCTAACACCGCCTGTGATATCACAGATTAACATCTCTCTAATCTGCACATGGTCGGGAATTTCGAGGGTCACTGCTCATGGCTCACGACCGCTCTGGGCGGCTCGATGCGGCCAGTTGGGTGCGGCCCGGCTCCTATCTGGACCAGTTATCAAACAGGGCCGGTCAGATCGTGATGCGGGCCGTTTTCACCGCCCGGTGGGAAACTGGGACGGTGGCTGGGTGGGGACAGTGGCGGTGGCGGCGGCAGTGGGCGGCGGCAGCCCGGTGACATTCTCCGCCGCTGGGGACGAGCGCATCGCGCCGCCGCCACCGTGTGTTCGCTTTCACAGAAACGGCAGTCTTAGCTATAATGATTCACTGTTTGTGACGCAAACACCCGGCGGTGGATTAATGCAAGCGGAGCGGAACTCTGTCTACCACGGTCTGGCCGCTGAGCCGGCTGGTCGTGTCCGATGACACAGGCTGGCAGGCAGACGGCGCTTCCGGGAACGTGTCCTCGGGGCAGCCCAGCCGACCGCCGCCGCCGCCGGCCGGTCTCACCATTAGTCGGCGCCAGTCAGCCGGCAGAGGGGGCGGCGGGATGGCCCCTATCAAGGCCGACTGTCTCGCTTCTCAGCTGCAACGATGCCCGGCGGCGGTGGCGGCCGCGGCGCCCGTGTCGCGACCTTGAACTCTGAGATCATGGCGCGCTCTGTGAGCTGAGATCAGCGGCCGCGCCGCGCGGCAGGCTCGGCTTTGTTCATGGCTAGGATGCGGTTGGCGTGTAACGACCGGGGACGGAGGGGTGGCAAGGCGCGATGCGGCGTCCGCGAAGCGTGGGCGGTTTTTGCTGGCGAAGTCAGGCCTGGCTGCCTGCTGTGAGGGCTGAGTTATCTCTGTTTTGCGGCGGTGTTGCGACCGTGATGGTGCAGCGAGATAATTCTACGGTTCGCTAATGGATAAAACTGTTCGACTCGCTCTCACGCGCATGCGTTGACCCTTGCCGCCTATCAGTCTGCTGGCATTGACATGCATCGCACGAGCTTCGGTTTGAGAACCTTGACCAAAGCAAACGTTTCAAGGTTTGCGGCTGCGCCTTTCTCCGCGAATCCTGGCATTGAGTCAATGGCGCCCACGGACACCGTATAAACCAGTAAGACGCAAACACAACGACCTCTGGTTATACCGGATAATTGGCTGGATCCAGAGACTCGGTTCATCGGTATGGATCCGACCGCGCCGGTCCGGAGAACTCCGACTCTGGTCTGTCGAGTCCGGACATCGCCCGCCTGACAGGTGGACGCTTTCGGAGATGGATGCTGCCCCGGCGGCCACGTCACTGCCGAATTTCAGCCGCCTCCCGACGCCAGCGGCCAATCAGAGCGCCGGCATGAGATGCGGAAGACATTCGGAACGCAGACGGGGTCAGGGAGCATGAGAGACTGTCTGGGGCACCTCCCCTCTCCGCTGAGACGCACCTCCACTCTCACCGCCGTCGCCAACGGACGGAGAAGCGCCGACCGAGTCACTTCTGGTGACTGAAGAGAAGACTCACTCTGCGGAGATGATACCATCTGCGACTGGGACAATGACTGCGGACTGTGGAGATCTGATGCGTCAGTGTGACAGCGTCAGCGATGCGGAGAATGCAGAGGGGCGCTAGGCGGACGCCGCCCCGATAGCGGCGGAACAAACTGCCCGCGACGCCGATATCTCCTTCTCGGCGTCCGCGCCACCGAGCGACACACCCGTGCGCTCTCTCCCGGGCCCGGCACGGCGCCAGTAACCTTGCATCGGTCTGTGACCGATCGGTCACGGGCGACACGTCGGATAGCCAGTCCCGCCTAATTACTCGGAGACAGTGTGTTATCATTCATCTGCGGGCACGCAGCGCCGCGCCGCACATCGGCAGGCGTCTCCCCGCACGCGCCGCACCGTCGCCTCCGCCTCGGCCGCCTCCGCCTCGGCAGCCGCCGCCGCCGCCTCCGCCTCGGTCGGTCTCCGGGCGGACCTCGGTGTCAGAAGGAGGTCAGCCGGTGACCCGCAGCGCGCGATCTCGTGCCGCCCGCCCGCACTTTCGCGGCCGCCCGCGGGCTCGGCCGGCCCAGAAGCGAATGCCGGTCGACATTTTTTTAACGGCGACACACATGGTGTTGGTGATCTGGAGCTGGGATGTGTTTAGAGCAGGGTTCGCGTGAGGTCGTGTCGCATGTGTGCGTGGTGGTCCGGTTGGCAATGACGTGCGACGCTGGCGTACTTTCACTCTCGGTCGCACGTGGGAGGGCTGTATCGCCGCTCTGTCTGTCCCGTTTGCATAATCAGCGCCGAGACAGAGAGGCTGTTGTGACGTCACCGATGCCACGGACAGCGCACTTTAATCTGCGGCGTTTTTGAGTCATATCTCCGTGCAGAAAGATGACATGATAAGGGCCTTTTGAATAGATCTGGAGCAATCGAAATCGTCGTGAATTTCATACAATGCACGCTAGGAACCTAGTCTAGCAACGCAGAATCGGCGTTGATTGGCACACATTATTGGTTGCGATGTTTACTGCGTGACGCCTAGAGCAGCTTCGCAGCCGGACGGGGACAAATGATCTGTTGTTGATCACGTGACAATGCCTCAGCGGTGCGTCCAAGGCTGTATGATAATACGCCTGCCGATTTGATTATGTAACCTTGGGTGGCGCAGAGTGACTGGAACAAGGCAAGAAATGTTTCCTTATATGAGTTGGCTTTGAACCAAATATGGAGATTTGAATACTTGGAACTTGCGTGACACCACAAAAATGAATAAACAGCTTAATGTTAGGGTTGAAATTCCAAAGCTAGACAAACATTGGTGATAATTACGCTAACTTTGTATTCAATTTTGAATTACCGCCCGTTGGAAAATTAAGGATTCATACATTCACAGATTCTAAAGCGTCTCTCTAAAAGGACGAAAACCTCATTCATATCCTGATACAACACGAAAGCCGTTCGCTGATTTAACATAAGCGGATTGTGTAGCGCTGAATCCGGTACCGACATTCCCCGACGCGGCTTCCAGCGAAACCGTTCGCGGTGGCATTGCGCTGTTGCACTGGTCTTGCGCCTGCGAATGGATCGGCGATTTCCCGCAGTGTGCACCGCAGTGGGCGGCCGCAGGGTGCGCTCAACCGGCCCTAATCGCCGCTGAGGTCACACACCGAGCGAATTTCCTCACCCGAGGCGTGCACGAAGACGCCGCGGTGCGCCGGAATCGTCCCACGTCAGCGCCGGCGGCGTTCACGGCGCGCCGGCTCCGTCCCAGTCCATTAGCCGGCCGCGCTGCCAGTCCTGACGCTTGGCAATGACCTTCAGAGCAGAGGCGACGCACCCGATACTGGCATGGAGGGAGAGGAATGACACTCTGTGGAGGTTCCTCTCTCGGCTCGGCAGATCACCAAACGCTGGGTGCCTCCACCCAAGGCTCTGTTTCAGGTCGAGCCTTTCACTTTCGGGCCAGCAGCGCGGCCGCCCTGGTGGGAGAGGTGGCAGCGACTCCGCCCGCCCGTCGCCCCGGCTGCTCTATCTTTAGGGTCACTGACACCGGGCCGTGGGGTCGGCGG
>JARFNR010350882.1:0-11008 GCA_030323935.1 Semibalanus cariosus
GATCTTAGGCTGCGGGGGGGGGGGGGAGAGAGAGAGACGTAAGCGGGCGCCGAGTCGGGTGAAGTTCAGTCTTAACGTCATGGTGAGAATGCGCTTCAGGATATAGTACATTTCGGAAACTGCGCCAAGGCTTGAGACCATGGATGGACGGTTGAATTGAAGAACGACTGCAAGAACAATGAGCGAGTATGTTACTTGGAAATGCTTATTCATCTTCAGATACGTACTGGAATTCTTTACAGCATTACTAATAGTACATTCTATGAACGCTACCACGACTAAGAACATGTAAAAATAGTCCTCTACTGTTTGAAATAGAGAATGCAGGCTTTGTGTGTCGTTATTGCAACAGATCAGCAGAGTGTGCATGAAGCAACATAATGGTGTCATCATAGCGTGCGTGAAGCGACATCGTCAACTTACCGGGTGCTTTCCGGTCAGTGCCCTGGAAAAGAGTCCGATGTGGTCAGAGATATGAGGGGGTGGGCGATCGAGCATGAAACGGCACGGAATTCCTCTGGATATCACTGACGTGAACCGGATTCGAGTACGAAAGAATCGATTTTAATGCAACCGTTTCTGCACATTCTCAACAGCATATCGAAGAATGACAAATACAAGTTCAAAATGAACACGCAAAGCAGATATTTCCCAATAGTTGGTAGCCAACAAAGACATTACCACGTGGTGAAAGCAGCGTCTGTATTTTCTTTTTTAGTATGTTGCTGTGACATTTCGTTCTTAAGTGATATCGCCGAGGATGCAAAAATACAAATGGAACATAAATTTAATTTAGTTGAGATGAGGCCATATACTGTACCTACTAAATACACCAGACTCGACCCGACTTTTCTAAACAGGTAAATTACTCACAGCTATTTGATGCGCACCTATGTCTGCTGCATGTCGTGTCTGTAATTCCCAACGTCTTTACCCTGTTAGATGTGACACATTCCACAAGTCCAGTACCCTCGTCAACCACACCGTCCCTGAGCACGCTATCCGTTCATGCTTATGGTAAGCAGCAAACTTCCCAGCGTACAACGCGCAACGGTAAGCGTGACCCATTGAATAGATTGTTAGCACCACTACAATGTAAGTGTGGCTGTATCTGTGTGCCTATCCGCCACTGGTTGTGACTTTGTGACTGTTGATCAGGTGCGTGACTGTTCGTCTGTTCTGTTGTGTCACTGCTGTGCGACTATTAACTTGTACCGACTTGATCAGCTGTTGTGTACACGTATGCTGGCTGTTCGCTCCTAGTGTGCCCTATGCATGGCCTTGCTAGTAGGCGTTTGTTCATGTCTAACCCCGGTCGGACCCGGGTCGGACCCCGGTTGCCCGGCCGTCGGCGCCGGTTACTCACTCGGGCTCCAGGCCGAGTCTGACGGCCTTGTGACGCAGCTGCATCTTCTGCCTCTCCTTCAGCTCCTTCAGCTGTGTCGTGCAGAAGCGGGCACAGTTAGCTGGGCGGCCATACGTGCATGCGCACCGGGGGTCTAATGGGCTACGGTGACTAGGGGACTAGGGTGCCGCAGAGGTAAAATGGTGATTAAAACTTGCTACACGATTGCGAAGACTTTGGAATTGGTGCTGTAAAAACAGCATGCAGAGCATATTTATTGATCAAAAGTATCCGGATTCAGGTGATAGATTTTGATAAATAAATACCCTCTGCGTGCTGTTTCCACGACAGCAACTCAAGTTTCCATGATTGCGCAGGAAGTTTCATCATTTTTATCCCCATATAACGGCAGGTGTCATTTCGAGCTGGTGCAAAGTTGCTATTCGGGTCAAAGTTGTCTGGGGTGACTGATAGGCCGGGACAGAGCCGCCGAAAAGTGTCAAACCGATCGCATGCCTCCCAGGAATAAAGCCAAGGGCAGCCTTACAATGACGACGCAGCCTTACAATGACGACACATGTTCGTGTCCAAGGACAGATTTACGCGGATACAACGCTAATCGGTCGGTCTGGAATGCCGGAGCGGCGACTCTGTCCCGTTAAAAGGGTCGGGAAGGGGGCTAGTGCTAACATTTCATATACACCCGCTGGACGGCTTCGATAAAGAGCGTCCTTCAAAGCAGTAGAGCGGGACTGAAAGATTATCTACAAAAAATTGCCTACGTCACTGAGTCAGTCATCAATCCCCGTAAGATCTGTGGTCGCTTGTCTAGACAACGCCTTTTTAATCCCTATATAGCAAGGCGTTTCGCGAAAACGGATTTTCCCCGGCATTACTGAACGTTCATAATTTATGCACTGGTATGCGAACAAATTTTGTCAGATGCTTTTGCGCATTTTTGTGATACGCTTGCGAAAATAAATGAACATTTAGAGGTTATTAACTAAGTTCCTGGCATCGTTGTTTTTACCATGCCGTGATAGAAACTGCTTTGTAATCGCCTTTGGCCTTACAACAATTAATTTAGAAACAGCATTCCGCTCATGAAGATACCACAATTTTGAACAGTCTCAAAAGCAAAACTTTAACAAAAAAAGACCAAAAGGAAATAAACTCGTCATCTCATTTGTTTCCTCTAATCTCTTCGCTATTGCATATAAACGCGTCGATGAGTAAAAAATACATCTCTAGACATATTATCTACATCATGCAGAGGTAAAGGCTGCTCTCGCTATAATTCAACGAGATCTGGCTAAAGTTGCACGTGCAGTTGGTGCTAGAAAATCCTGGTCGGTGCTCGCTCCGGTGAGAGCCTACAAGTGAAGGCGTCTATGGTGTCTAGGGTGGCCGGCCCGCCGGAGGTTAAACCAGTGAGGCGGCGCCGGCCTAGGCTCGCGTGCTGGAGCGTCCTATGCCAGGGATCCATTACTCAGGGCACTTACTCGGGGTCAAGTCCTTTCTTAAGGGCTTTGTGTCGGAGCTGCTGCTTTTGCCGCTCCCTGAGCTCTTTAAGCTACAACAAACGTAGAGCCGAAGGAGCTATCATATACCGCTATAACACATTGCAACGCACTTCTGTACGACACGACAGGTACACAGCGTGTACATGATTGTATATGACGGAGCAGAATTGGCATGATGCGAACAATACACACATCATCAGCAGTGGGCACTTAGTCATGCTTCATTCTGCTCTTAAATGACAAAAACGGGAACAAATACAACTACTTGCAATTCAAACTACCCCCAACTACACGGCTATAATCCTGACACATTTGCACTTTGACTCACACCAATATATCTATGATACTGTACTAAGGTTGTAAGTCGGATGCTTCCACTGCTTTGCTAGGAAGGGTGCACACAGTGTGGCTTACTGGCAAGGTGGCTGCCGCTGGCCTTTGGAGACACCCGAGCCTGGGAAGCCTCAGAGCAGAGCTGATATGAACCAAAACATTTAGTTTGCGTGAAATTTCGAACTAGCGATCTGGGTGCGAAAAGCTTAAGCCAGCAAAGTACTATGTAAAGGTAAATTCTTCATTTAGACGATTAAAGCAATGTAAAAGAACATTGTTCAATGATATTCTAGGATACTCTTTTCTCTGAAATTTTCAAAAAATAGTTGCATTCTTGTGGGATACTTTTCGTTCCTTACAATACACTTCAGCACTTCAATACAAAATATCCCATTAACGTCTGTCATCTTAACCTCCCTACCACTGGCCCCTGCGACACGCTGCAGACTTACGTCGTAGTCCTGGCGCTTCTGGCGCTCCTCGAGGTCGTATTTGTCTGTCTCCAGCTGCACCAGCTGCGTCCACAGATCATCCGCCTTCTTCTTCAGAGTCTCCAGGCCCATGCCCTGCGGCGCAGAGCGCGGGACAAGGTCAGGTGAACCCGCGGACAGCACCACCGAGGTGCGACCATTGCTTGGTCTGAGTGAAGAAGCAGGTAGACGCTACACGGCAACGTAGTAACGGCGACCCTGAGCCCAAATCGCCCCCAGGAAACATTACATAAATGTATATGCCATTTTCGACAACTGACGCAATCAGCCAGCGTTTGAAACAGCGTTTCAAGAGTTTCAGACAGCGTTTGAAACAGCGTTGCAAGCGTTTCAGCCAGCGTTTCAAAAATGCAGCGAAAGGTCGATGGGTGACGGAGTTATCCATTATAACTCCCAAGTTTGCCGTTCTCAGATGGTGAACGCCAGCGGCCGATAATCAACGCAGCGCAGACAGCAGGGCGGGGCCAACTCACGTCCAGGTTGAACTTCTTGATGCGCACGCTCATGGCCAGCTTCTTCTCCTCCGCCAGCTGCTCCTTGGTCTTGGCGACCTCAGCCTTGGCGGGCGTCCCGCTGGATTGCTGAAGCAGGAAGAACAGGGTCGGCGAGTTACATCTTATATCATCAACAATCTTTCGCAACCATAAAAACATCCCCACACGGCACCAAAGAACACTTCACATTAATCCTATCTGACTTTCTATTCCAAACACTGTGTTCTCCCTATCACATCGTGTTCCCCTTCCCTGTCCAACCGCTTGCCTCCCCACTCAGCTCCCCCCTCGGCTCCCCCCTCGACTCTCCTCTCGGTCCCCCACTCGACTAACCAGGTCGCCGCTGGTCTTGCTGATCTTGATCTTGCCTCCGGCAGTGGCCTTTGACGCCTGCTCGAGCAGCTGGCGCTTCTTCTCGGCCTCCTCGAGGCGGCGACGCTTCTCGTCGAGCTCGCGCTGCTTCTTCTCCTCCTGTTCGCGCAGCCGGCGTTCATCCTCGACCTTCTTGGCGGCCGACAGACGCTTCTCCTCCTCGGCACGGAGCACCTGCGGCACGGCAGGTCAGGTCAGGGCGGGTCAGGTCAGATCAGGGTCAGGTCTTGGCAGGTCAGGGCGGGTCAGAAGGAGACGACTAAAAGCAGGTCAGGTCAGGCAGCACATGCTTGTACGCTTGAGTTTTGCTTAAAGAACATGTAGACAAAAATAAGTGTCTGCCTCAAAACTTGACTTGAGTCTAACTCTCTGTCCCAATTATCTCGGTCCTAAGTAAGACATTCGACCTGTCATATGTCGGCCTGGACAGCCTACCAGTTACCAGCCAATGATCTGACGGTCATGCGGGACAGCGTACCTTGCGCTTGGCCTGCTTCGCGCGCAGGTTCTTCAGCTCCTGCTCCTCCTTGACGCGCTGTTTGCGCCACTCGGCGATGTATTCCTTGAGCTGTTCATCGAGCTCCGAGGTGGTGGTCTGCTGCCGGTGCTGCGGGTCACAGGGCGGGGACACAAAGTCAGGTCACGTGTCACGGTCAGGTCACGGTCAGGTCACGGTCAGGTCACGGTCAGGTCACGGTCAGGTCACGGACAGGTCATGGACAGGTCACGGTCAGGTCACGGACAGGTCACGGTCAGGTCACGGCTAGGTCACAGTTAGGTCACGGTCAGGTCATGATTAGGTCACGGTCAGATCATGGTCAGGTCACGGTCAGGTCATGGTCAGGTCACGATCAGGTCACGGTCAGGTCACGGTTAGGTCACGGTCAGATCACGGTTAGGTCACGGCCAAGTCGCGGTCAGGTCACGGCGGCTTTGGAAATTTGTCTGTCAAACGAAATTCCTTAACGTTGCAATTCCGGTTCAGTTCTTCCAAATAAGTTGCAGTGCTCGCGGTAGCACAATAAATTAAGGTAATCCAGACGGAACACTCATTATGAAACTGATTGAGAAAAAGTGCAGATAATTTAATTTAAGAACATCCCTTCGCATTCCACGTGTACAAAAAAAGATATGAGCTCGCAATACTTACAGTGAAGATGTTCTCCTCCTTCTTCTCCTCAGTAACCCTAGAAAAGTAATGGAGCATGTTAATATTTCGCTCGGAGCAGTGTTGTATCATTCATTCACTCGCGTACTTATTTTCTCAGCACAAAACTGTGTACTTCAACCGGAGTCCCTGAAAATGTATTTTGAGTCACGAACAGGCTAGTCTTTTCTAAGGGATGAGTCATTATGCGGTTGCTAAGCCAGTTTAAGCTTGTATGTGGTTATGTAATACCCTAATAACGTATCGTACTAGAGATACTAAAAATAAAATAAAAGGATGCGAGCATAAGTATTAATGTATAGCCGTAATTTGATACGCTTAAAAATTTGAAATCCTGACCTATGCTAAAAGAAAACAAGTATTCGCTCTTCGACAACAGCAATGCACTAGCACACCAGACATATGCCACAACTCACTCGGGAAAACAAAAAGGCACGTGTGCTCGACTATGAATATGTCCAGAAACTTCTGAGCAAGCGGAGCCTTACGGAACAACTCAGCTGCCACGCGAAAAACCACACAAGCGTCCACTACACACTGAACACGGGTGGGTTTGGCCGACTGGGGTGGATCAAATGGGGTTAGGTCGCGTAGCCGGGACCCACGCACAAAACACGGCCGCCAGTGTAGCTATGGCGTTTCACAGGAGTTCTCCGGAAAACGAGCAGCGCCGTGCTGCCATGTCGCCGGGTGTCCTCCGCAAGTCACACATGGTGTCAAAAACACCGCCCGAGGTCAAATCAACCGTGGCTGAGAGTTCGGTCACATGCAGGACCACGCAGAACACCTCACAGGATAGCTGAAAACAAGAGGCTGAAAACAAAGGTGGCTGGCCGTATGCCTAGTGACGTGAAAACATGTTTCCATCCGACGGCCGAAAGATATTCAAGCGAAAGACAATTCGGCTTCATTTTCTGATCCCACTTTTAGTCAGGAACCCGAGAAAGACACCTGGAGCGTGTCTGTTTTCACGTCGCTGTCGGGTGAAATATACAGTGAGTCCGTGGACAGAGAAACAAGCGCGACACTTCACACCTCCACGGCACTGCAGCACAACCCTCCCGACTTACTTTGCGGGCTTCTGCCTGTGGGTAGACCAGAGAGGGCGCATTAGTATATCAGTCTATAGAAGCTACTGCCTTCGACAACGCTGCGGTAGCGGTAAGTACCTAGATCAAACGCTAATCAGTAGCTAGCTAATCAGTAGCTAAAGCATTCCAAGTCGGCACTTGATTGATCGCGACTTATTAAACTAGAAACTAGCACTAGTGCACCATACTTCGGCGTATGGGGTCCGTGTCGCAGTGAGATTGAGTTTGAGATATGGTAGTGAGTTTTCTACTTTCACAGTGCACACTTCAGAGGCTGGCTGGGAGCAAAGGAAGCGACTCGTGTGTTAGTCGAGCATTCTACGATTCCTGGTGCTGTTAATTACACGTGAGGTGAGAGACATGCTGGAAAAGTGTGTCATTGTTTGTTTATTGGGGTTTTAGGGCGCGTCGACACCCTTGGTCAATTTGCGCCCATGGCAAAGTGTGTCAGTTCGCAAAAAGAGCAAACCATATATCGTGACAATGTGGAAACTTGTGTTGGTTTGGCACCGACAGTCTCAAATCAGAAGAACCGAGCCTAAATTATGATTAATATAATTGGAAAAGTTCCCTTGCGAAGGGATTTTATGATGTAAATAACCTCAATACAGTGATGCATCATGTGGAAGGTCGAAGAGAGCTCAGGTCGGTTATCATCTTTGATATTTCGATACCCTTATACATAGAACCGCAAATATTATATGGATTTATAAATTCCGAGTCCCCAGTGAGTCGTAAGGACTTGTGACTCGTTTTTGATCAATGCAGGAATAATCCGACGCGGAATTAGTCAGCGAATAAGGTGCTGAAATCATCTGACGAATCAAATGACCACCCATCTCCAAATAAAACTGGAAAAGCATAAACCTGAAGAGAAAAACTCTCACGTTCAGCTTGATGTGATGGAACATTGACTTCTTGTTATGATAGAAGTATTTTCAGAAGTCACAATTCGAATCTGAGGACCGTCCCTCATGGCTCAGACTTGTCTCCCGACCCCTGCCCACTGTCGTTGGCTGGCTGGTATTGAAGTCCGGGTGTACAAACATGCCTACACCTGTTTACTTCCCCAGTTTGTTTGTTGTTTCTTTCGATTGACACGATGTTTTATGATGTACGACACGATGTTACGATAGGATTTTCCAGCACACGGCACATGAACAATGGACATTTTCACCGTTAAGTGTTGTGTCCAAGGTGAGTTATGTCCAAACGAGTTCCATGCTGACACGTGTTGTGCAATGTAACACTTGTTGACTATCATTGCATGTCGGATGTATGGATAATTTTGCATTTTACCCCTCTTATCATTTCCCACGAGCCTTGATTAGGTATTGCATTCATGCAAACACTAACACAACACTCTAAAGCATGCTCTTTGCATTGTTTACGGTTTAAAATAGTCCCCGTTTCTTGCATTACGTACTGGACATTTCTAAGGCCCCCAATATCCCAGCTCTGTATATTCACAAAGATAACTGACTCAAAGTGTCCCATGCTCTGTCACGGTTCGGATTCAACCGGCTGAGGTCAGTGTTGTGGGGCACTGCCGCCCTCCGGTGTGTGTTTAGTGAGCACATCACATCGCCTGGGGAGAAGGGGGTATGACACAGGACATGCTGTACTCACTCCTCCTGCTTCGGAGCCTCCTCCTCCTCCTCGCTGCTGTTGATGGGAAGCGCAGAGAGGACAGGTCAGACAGTGGGCGCGACGTCAGGCCAGACAGGTGTGATATGA
The DNA here is from genome assembly GCA_030323935.1 of Semibalanus cariosus. Lineage (NCBI taxonomy): Eukaryota > Metazoa > Arthropoda > Thecostraca > Balanomorpha > Balanidae > Semibalanus > Semibalanus cariosus. Next base: position 8,555 of record JARFNR010350882.1, read on the forward strand.
TGACATTCGGAGCCATCAGTGAGTCGTAAGGACTTGTGACTCATTTGTGATCAATGCAGGAATAATCCGACATCGATGTCAGTCAGCGAATTAGGTGCTAAAATAATCTGACGAATCAAATGACCACCCATCTTGAAATGAAATTGGAAAAGCGTAAACCTGAAGAGAAGAACCTCTCATGTTAAGCTTCATGTGAAGAAACATCGACTTCTTATGATAGGAAGATTTTCAGAAGTCACAATAACATGACGTGCCTCTCAATTCGATGTGTACTAGTGGTAACGTGAGTTGAACTCGCACTTGTACTCCGCATGCACATCTCGAACATGTGCTCACGTCTACTCTTACAGCACAGCAGGAAAGGTCAGCACATGTGACATGCTTTGTGTTGTTCCCGTTCTGATACATGTCGACCAAAAACGTGGTATACATCTCGAAAAATATCGCATATTGTTGAAAATTCACTAAAAATGCAAAAAATATTGATTATTGTTTGTCGACATTAGATAAGAGCCATGATATTACAAATACTAGTATTAATTCGAAACTATACTACTTGGCTAATTCTGTATTTCTATGTTCGGGGCACTCAGTTATAGTATTTTCTGTTCTAGTATCTAGATCTACAGTAGGTACTTACACCTCCTCCTCCTCCTCCTCAGAACTGAAATAAGAGGTACAGCCGGTCAGCGATAGAAGCAGAGAGCTGCGTCAGCCCTGCTGAGGAGGCTTACAGCTCGCCAACACAAAGCAGCAAAACAAACCGCGTCGAAGCACACAGATTGGTAGCTAGAGTCAGACTCGGCAAAGTACTGACCGAAGCACTGACTCAGCATTGTTAAACGCAACTGCAGCGCAAAATAAATTGGACACGATACACTGGCTTCTTCGCGTAGTGTTAAAAAGAACTGAAACCGTAAGCTTTATAAATATATCGGGTTAGAGCGCTCACGCTTGCCGTTAGCGACACTGAAAGTTGATTGTTATTTGTATCGTGTATGTTATTCTTACTTTCAAATGTGGCATGGCCTTAAACAAATTATGACTCTCAAAACCTAGAAAAAGATAACGCTAGAATGCAGAGACAAGTAACGCTAAATTTATGCATGTTATAAATATTACAGCAGCACCGTAGTAATTTTTCTTATAAGCACAGCCTTACAATCGCTCTGAATCACTGGCATACTTTTTTAAATATGTGAGCTATGTACCGTTACTCATTTTAATGCGTAATGCTGTCAAACGGATTACCGAATCCGGTTGTTTAACAACCATACCCAAGATAATCTATTAATATTCAAAATAGATTCAGTACACTCCACGAATAGATTCGCCTCATAATATTCAGGATTTTTGGAAATACTGATTTACCATAATGCATAATGAGATGAAAAATACGGTGAATATTTATAAATGTATATATTGGCTTAGGTACTGGTTTTAAGCATATGTAATTATGTTACTTTAACTTGGCCGTGCGCCACCAAAGTGAAATTAAATAATGGCTCGACCAAACATTGATTTACCATGCATTTATTTCCTTACATCATAGGACAACAAAATAAAACTCACACTTAACTGTTAGTGAAACAATATTATATTATTATTTATATATCTTATATTATATATATTCACTGTTAGTCATTAAAATAAACACTGGGTGTCAAACTCAATAATTTGTTAGGCATAACTCTAACTTTTAAATCCGATAACCATACGAATGGCTGCGATGAACAAAAGCAGCATCAGCTGGTTGAGAGAACTTACGAGTAGACCTCCTCGTCGTCAGACATGATGCTGTGCTTTTACCTGAAAACAGAAATGCTCGGTTAGTTTGTGAAGGAGAGACCGACACAAAATATATTAACAGTATGACGGCGCACGAACTTCCTATCTGTAATAGATCATACTTGCTGAAATATCAGATACAATCCAGCTATAGTACACCATGGTAGGCATGCCAGTTAATGTTTACCTGCATGGAAAAACTGCACCGTTAGCAAAACTTTAAAGCGAAGTGTAGCGTGTTCAGCCACGTCAAGACTCAAGAAAGATATGTTTCAGGACGGGACAATTGAACAGACCATTTAGCTCTACCATACCAATAACCATCGTATACCTATATACCATGAAAGAGTTCACCAGTTAGCGAAAGTCAACGACAATTCGCTAGATTCGGAATGGTGCTTTGTGAAGGCATTGTCAACGCTGTCAGTTGTTGCTTGTGTCCCAAGTTATCCATAATGCGACTAAAACAAAACGACTAGTCGGCCTCCTATGGACAATAACCGAGTCGCCGACTTTCGTACCAGGGCTAGGCTGACCCGCATAGCATCGGTGTCATGCGGCACAGTCTATACGTCAGTGTTTCATCTCGTCGATGAATCTAAAACGTACATAGGTTCATGGCAGGGACATAGCCAAGGGGGGGGGGGGGGAGCACGGGGCCAACCC
>JARFNR010351437.1:0-11002 GCA_030323935.1 Semibalanus cariosus
CATGTGGTACCTACCTAGGTAGGTACCACATGTTCCCTTATATCAGTCCTTCGTGTACACAGAAGTGAAATTAGACGTGTTTTAGTAACTAAAAAAGGGAAGATACTTACTATACCGGCTGTACCTGCAGTACCCACTCAGTCCTTGCGACCACTAGTCTTCCTAGGCCACTACGATGGCATGCAGCGCCGCCGCCTCGTATGACCACGTTTCTTTTGGTCGTCGCCAGGTCACAGGCGGCTGCGTGGGCTCCGGTCGATATGAGCACTGGATACCGTTGCTACACGGCGCAGTCAAGCAGGCTGGCACAGTCACACAACCTGAAGACCTGAGGAACGAAACTAGAAATGGCGCTATATCGAAGCGTTGACAGCGGATTTGAGTGGGTAGCCCATCAGCAAAATGTGAATAGATGGTCCTCGGTTATCGTCCCAAGTCTTTGTTTGTGTGCGTGTGTGTATGTTTTTTAATATTGAGATTAGTTTTTACCGCGTCAGTGCATCTCACCAGGCCTACCACAAACTTAGCGAAATAGCGAGCTTTATTAAAAACTCATAATTTATATAGCTCGTAGGCCTATTTTTGTTATTTGCTAAAACTATTTGTTTTGTTCAAATCGTTTCTGTAAATGGATAGCACTGTCCCCTGAAAAATGTAATAGAGATACCAGAATTATAGTGCAGACCGAAAAATTGACTGGTGAAAGACGTTCGTCGTTGCGCTTAGTAAATACGTCAGCGGACCGGAAATACGATAGAAATTTAGTGATTTGGGGCATCGAAATGTTAAGGGAACGGAGAACATTAACCCGGAGGCAGCGCGCACCGGATCAGGCCATTTTTAATGGAATGCAAGCAATATTGAAACATGGCTATATGATTTGTCTTAGTTTAAAACTGTGCAATAATTTGCACTGCAGCACAGTTGAAATAAAAATTGTCATTTGGATATTCACCAGAAAGAGTTATTAGAGTGCGTCGACATCTACGCAGCATCGACGCTGGTGGAGTCGGCCCTCGAGCCGGGCTCAGCCGTCGCAGCCGCCAAGGAGAGGAAGAGACGGAAATACGAGGCGCTAAGAGACCGGTACTGCTTCGTGCCGCTGGCCGTGGAGACGTCAGGTGTCCTCGGCCCGGCGTGCTCTGCTTTTCTAGCCGAGCTCGGCAGCCGCATCACAGCGTGCACGGGCGAGAAGCGCGAGACGGCATGGCTGCGCCAGCGAATCTCAGTCGCCGTCGTCCGCGGCAACGCGTTGTCAGTCACGATCGTCACCCGATCCAGCCTGGAGCAGTGACACCAATGTCTGCGCCCGTGTTTGAGGTGTTGCTGGTGTGTTTGTAATAATAGCAGGTTAACCTTTGCGTGTATGAAATACTGAATGCATTGTCTGACTTTGAAGAAAAATAAAAATAAACATGTAATTAGAAGCTTCACGCGAAAACGTGCTATTGAACAGGTTGTATTGGAAAAAGAAGAGGAAAACCAAGGCCCTACAACAGTCGTAAAACAATGTTATAAAACGAATGATTTATGATGTGTTTCAGGGAAAAGTACACAACACAAAATGAAACTGAGGATATCACTGTACGGGCGTCGTATGGCCAAAGCCGTCGGTGCGCCCATACGCCCCAATCATCATCACTGTAGCACTCGGCCTCGTGTTGTGCTACAGTGACGTCACTTCCGTGTTCTGCATTTCGTACTATTACACGGAAACTCATACAATATTTATATAGCCTTCGCCTGCACAACGAGCGTCTAGTCCCCCAACCAAAAGCAACCTGCATTGCTGACGGTTTCAACGGTTCATAACAATAATCATCCATATTGTGACGACAACAAACAGTTCCTTTAATTGTACATTTTATTTCTGAGTGAATGGCATAGCATACAATGCTTCTGGTGAGTGGTGACAATTTATGGGCTAAAATGACCCAGACATACTATTCGGTGACATACTAAACCCATTGCACTGGTCGCCTTGAAGACAGTATCAATAAACTGGGTACATTTGTAAATTTTTGAAAGTCGCATAATGATCAATATGATTGCATTCCAAATGTATTAAATAACGTTGTTGAATACTTTAGCTCAGGATGATTACAAATGCACTTGCGTCTTCGTAATTTAGCTTTGTAAAGCTGCTAAACGGGAATATTAAGTATTTACCTACATCTATATTCTCTATATACCTACATGCATGTCTACATGGTTGCTATATCTAATACTACGCACATCACCGACAAAAAAATATGAATTTATGTCCCAAAAGACAATCTCGAAAACACTTCAAATAGCTTGATATACTAGATATCTGCAAACACCGAACAGTAATTATCAACAGTAAAACAGACATGATATTTGAACCCAACACGCTCTGTGTGTATGTAGACTGTACATCGCAGACACAGATACTGTATCAGATGGGCGAGCACGGTGCCTGGACTGGCCAGCAGACACTCAGACCAGAACATAATCATATCGATTGCTGACACCGACAGTCACCACTGGCTGCGCTAACTGCCCACCATCGATCGCACGTTTATCGCCGCGGGGACGTGGTCCCACTCCCAGCTGGCGCCACCTGCAGAGCCTTTAGTGGATCGTTAAGTCCGCCGGCTTCTTGGTCAAACCCAATCCATTATATATGGATTGAATTGCATCATTATTTAATTTTCGTCTGCTTTGAATTTGAAGGTTCGGTACTAATGTACAATGCATTAACGAGAGTATAAATTTGCACTTTAAACATAATGTATTGTCCATGTGTGATTAGTATCTGATAGATAATTCCAGTACCATCGTTCACAGTTACTATACGTGTTTTTTGAAAACTTGGTTTTGATTGGAATGAATCTTATCTGTGGTTAAGTACGACTCTGTAGAGGCATGATTTTGATACAGATTCAGAACGAATTAATTAAATTCAAATTCCAAGAGACTTTACAAAAATCATTGTTGTCCGTTGAATTGACTTTGGATTGGCGTTTGGATTAAAGTTGAAGTTAAATTGAGTTTCATTGAATTTTAACTGGCTGTTTCAGTTGAACATGATTATTGCGTGCAGTGTGTGAGTGCTTGCTTCAGTCGCCGGCTTCTGAGTTGGTAAATATCGATGTCGTCTTTTGCCACGATCGTGATCAATCTATACTTACGATTTGCTTCAATTGTGTTGCCGATAATGTGTAGAAGGTATGCTACTTTAAGGAAAGTATTTAATGTGACATTATCTACAAACACTTCAATAATAGGATCTTAGTTTTTACACCCATTTTAGGCGTTTACTTTCATGTAATCGCTTCAGTAAAATAAGCTACTATTCACATTTCATATTATTCTAATCACTTTCAATTGCTTTAACGGGCCTAACATTTTGAGGCAGATGAAAACGTTTGTTAAAAAATACTTTTTCGAACTCTTTGGTGAAATCCTAGGAGTGACAGCCTTTATTTTTGGTCACCTAAATACTGACTTTTTAAGAAAGAAAAATGTATTACAGGTTGTCATTTGTAGATCAGAATGTTTTCTATTTTGAGCTCTTCGGATAAGCCCAACTTCGATTAAGGCGAAAATAACATTATTTTGTACATCTATCTCAATTTGTTAAAATATTTGGAAAGAAATAGAAATACTGCCTATTGGTCAGTTGTATAATTGTAGACCTTAGGCGAAAATACAGACTATCACAATTACATCTTTAGACAATGTGAAATTACGAAAACCTGCGTTCGTCAGACGTCATCAAAACGATGACGTCACTGAGCGCTGCATCGATTCACTGATCCTCCCCAGCACAGGGTGCAGTGACCCCTTTGAACAATGCTTCAGCTCTTTGTCGTACCGCCAGCAGCACGTTAGGCGCCTCACTGCAGTCCCTAATCATCTCCATCACCACCACCTCCACCACCTCCGCCATCTCCGCCGTCGTCTGCTCCGCCACCGCCGCCATCCAGACCGACAGCACCGGCGGCGTCGGCGGCAGCGCCATTAGCGGCATCAGCGGCGTCATCGGCAGCATCAGCCGCGCTCTCCGCCGCACCACTGACGGCGTCGCCTGCTGCCTCGGTCGCTGCTGCGGCCTCCTCCTTGGCGCCGTTCAGTGCACCGTTCACGGCGTTGGTGGCGCTTCCAGCGGCGTTTTGTGCGGCTTCGGTGGCGGTTTCGGTGGCTTTCTGAGCGGCGCCGGTGGCGGCATCAGCTGCGTTTTCGGCGGCATCCCTGGCGGCGCCGGTGGCGCTCTCAGCAGCCTCGTTGGCGGCGTTTTTGGCTCCGTCGGCGGCTCCTCGCGCGGCCGCGCCGGCCTCGGCTTGAGCGTTGCCGGCCGCCTCCGAGAGTTGGGCGGAACCAGCGGCCTTCAGCTTGTCCATGTCGGGCATGTCCTGTCCAAGCGCGCCTCCGAGTCCGCCGGCCGCCGGTACGGCCGGTCTCGGGAACCGTTCAGTACCGTTTTCTCCATCACCTGCGGACAGGTAACATTCAGACGGCTGTCAGTGTAGTGTTGACACGGCTTCGGTAGTGTGCACTGTATACAAGAACTCTAAACAATGTTTGGGAGTTCTGGTGTAAATGTGAACGCGCACCGACGGAGGGCAGATAGCTGCCCCTGAGGTTTTAAGATTAGCGGAACAACGGCGGGGATTTGGTTTTGCTGTTTGGGCATCAATTACCCACATGGTGTGATTTTTTAATCTCGGGTCATCTCAGGTCAGGTCAAAAGGTCATGTCAAATAACAATTAGAATAAATCCATATCAATCCATAGGAAATCGCTAAATTTGACAATTATTTCACCAGAACCACCATTCTTGCGCCAAATACAAAGAACCATGTCCAATTTGTGTTCTTTGACCTCTACGAGGTCAACTTAGATGACCCCGTGGTCACGTTTTTTTCTTCTTCTCGGTAACTCTATCAAATCAAGGTAGAGCAATGACGTTTTCACCGTTGGGTTTGGCTCGTCGATACTCACCAATTGATATAAAAGTTGGCCTTGAAAACCGACCTGAACTTGACCTAGCCTTAGGTCAGGCAATATTGGAGATATGACCTAATAAGGTCACCCGATAAGCCATTCGATGCATCTCCTCGAGTGAAACACAATGGTGAAAACTGTATCACTTAATAATGGCGGCGGAAGGTATTTTGGGATAGCGGAAAAGAAACCCAGGGGACCTCCTCAGCCAAAGGAATCCAGACGGTGAAAGGCCCCTCCCCCCAAAAAAATGTCGCGAAATGGTATCTCCTCGTATTTAGGCCACTATATTTTTCAGGGCCTTAAATGGTCGCAAAAAAACGTCAGACATGCCCATTTTGAAGTCTCAGGCCTTCCTGGGCCCCTTCAGGCCTACCAAGGGCTCCCTCAGCCCGACTGAGGGCCTTCGGTCGACCTTAGATGGCTCCTCAGGCTGGCTGGGGGCACCTCGAGGCCTTTGATCATTTCTTCGGTCAAAAATAAAAATAAATCAAACTAACTTCATGGAGGTCTCTCTTACAAATTTGTCGGGGGAAAATAATATGTTTCCCCCAACTTCTTGAGTGGGGAGCAGCTCTCCCCCCTTCCCCCTTATCCGCCACCCCTGCACTTAATCATGTTCCTGTAAAAAGTTTTTGTTTAACCCTCGCCCTGGTGGGGGGTCATTTTGACCCCCCTAAGGTTTTTCCGGAATAGCGTAAAAATGGCGGTGCGCAGCGCCGCCAAATTTTGTACAGCTGTTTGGACACCAATTACCCACACTTTTCTTAAGTTTTGACTTCAGGTCATCTCAGGTCAGTTCACCAGGTGACGTCAAGTGACCTTGCCTTTCAAAATGTTTGTGATCGTGCCAAAGCCACGGTCTTTGTCTGAGAGATTTTAAACTCGCGGGATGTCATAAGATCACAAGTACCTACAATTTCTGTATCTCGGATTTTTGCATCGGTGACCTAAGGTCAGGTTAAATTCCTGACCTCCCCATTATAAGTGAACAGGAAAATATACAAATGCTTCCTATTCAGAGAATATGCATTGGATCAGGCCAATTATTTCAGAATCATGTTATTTTAGCTCATTCTTGATGACTCAGGTGCAGTTGTTGCTCAGTGATCTCTGCAAGGTCGTCTGAAGTCATCTGAGGTCATCAGCAATGTTTTGCTAATAAATATTGATAGAATAAAGATAGAGACGAGCGGATGACACCACTGTGTTTGTATCGTCGGGCTGCGTCGCCCCATATGCAACATGACCTACCTGGATCACTAAAACGACCTTGACCTGAGGTCTAATTTTGAAGTCGACCTAACCAGGTCACCATTCATATGTGTCAAAGCGACTTGACGAGAAAAAAACACGATGGTGTTAAAATCATTGCTCTATCTTTTTTTAGATAAAGGTTATTTGTGAAAAAAAGGTTTTACCAAAAATGGCCTTTTTAACCTTTGATGACCTCTAGAGCCTAAAGTATTGACCTGAGCTAAAATTGTATAATACCTTTGTTGATTACATGTTTCAATAGTTTTCAATTTCTTTTCTCCGTTTGTTCCTAGCCATCATAATTTTCGAGATCTTTGGGGTTGTTCGAAGCAAAGTCCTTAAACTGGAAATATTTTACCTTTGATGACCTCTGGTGATCTCAATATTGACCTGAGCAAAAAATACTCACGAAACTTCGAATGTTCATGTCCAGAGCTTTTGAACGTTTTTTTCTGCGTCTTTCTAGCCCCTTTAGTTTTTTAGTTAGACGAGGGGGCATTTTGACCCCCCATCATGGCGAAGTTTTCCCGGAGGACAACCGGGGCGCGGGTTATAGCATTTTGGCGATTTGGGGAATGTTTCAAGTTCATTGACCTCTGCTGACCGATCTATTGACCTAAGATCAAATATGATGTGACGTCATTGAAAGAAAAATCAGTTTTCTTTCCATCATTTTTTCCGCGCACTGCTAGCATTTTTAGTTCTCGAGATATAAACGGTTTTGTTGAGGACACCCATGTATGGCCGAAATTTAACATTCAGTGATCTCTGGTGACCTCAACATTGACATGACCTAAACATGACCAAATAATTTTCGATAGAGTTTGTCTCGAACTATGTAATGTTTTACTTCGCTTGTCGCTAACTTGTGTTTTTTTAGATCATATGGGGGCGGGTATCCGGCCACCCGTCGGTTTGAAGTTAGCGCGGACTTACGTCGGTGCGCGGGTTTTGGAAGGCTTTAACATGTCACCAAACGTTCTAGCCTAGTCCCTGAGAACAAAATCGTTTGAATTCAAGATCATTTCAGGCACCTAGCTCAACGACAGCCTGTTTTGACTTTGAACTTTGCAATTACTTGTCATCACTCTTAGACCATTTTGTATCATAGAAGAAAAATTCCATTTGAAGTATGCACAAAGTGACGATAGGTACTATTAGGTCATGAGTTGATTGCATATTGCGTACATTCAAAGTGCTCATTGTGTCATGCTTTTGAGCATTTTTTAAATTTCTTCGGGATGCTGGAGGATTAAAATTACTTGTTTTATCATTATTGTTGTCTCTTCTTCATTTTTTAAAGTTTCCGATTTATAACTATTCAATTCTCACACAATTCCTACTGTACGTAGCACGGCTGTTTCTGTGTAAGATTAGCCAATTTTAATCAGAGTTATCTGCACTTACGTAACTCACTCCCAATTTTCAGTTCGCACGTTATAGCAATGCTGCTGTAGAGAGCCATGTCTCCGGACTGGCTGCACATGTCGATGGCGGCGTTTTTGCCAAAGCCATAGGCTAAGTGCAACGCACATGTCCTTTGTTGCTTCTGCGAAGGTCGATGACCTAGCCGGCGTGTCGTATCTATGTATACTGCGCGGCGGGCGGCCGTGGGTTTGCGGGTCGATATACCTCACAGGGGCCGCCATTCGACGGACCGCCGCTGATTCGACGGACTGACAATAACACAGGAGGAGACCATGCTGATGATATTGGCTGGTATCACGCTTCTAGTTGGCTAGACTGGCCGCAGAAGGAAACAAAGGAGGCTCCCTCTTCATTTGTCTACTCAAAATGCAGATTAACACGCGCCCTGGAAGGGGCGAAATCCGCCCACCCCTCCGGTTTTTCGAGGATAGCGAAAAAACAGTGGAGCGCAGCGCCGCCGTTTTTTGCATACCTGTTTGAAAATGATCTACCCATATTATGTAAAATTATTGTCTTCAGCTCATCTCAGGTCAGGTCACCAGATCAGGTCACGTGATGACCTCACCTCCAAAACGTTTGCGGTCGTATGTAGCCACAGTTTTCAGATGATCAGTTTCAAACTTGCAGGATATCATAACGTCATAAATACCTACAATTTGTTAATCTCAGATTTCTGATATCTGTGACCTAAGGTCAGGGTCAATTTCGTGGCCACCAACACTTGTTTGTCAATAACTCGTCGACAGAATGGAGATGGAGACGTGAAAACGGTACACCAGTGTGTTTGTCTCGTCAAGACACGTCTCGCAATATTCAACATGACCTACTTGGGTTACCACTTGACCTTGACCTGAGGTCAAATTTCTCGGTTGACCTAACCTGATGAAAATGATTATGATTCGAAACGCCTGGACGATAAAAGCATGATGGCGTCAAACATATTGCTTTATCTTTATTAGTTAACAAGTTATTTACGATAAACTATTTTGCCAAAAATAGTTTTTTTGACCTTCGATGACATTTGGAGCCTAAACTATTGACCTGAGCTCAAATTTGAGGAGATACTGGCGATCGTAAATTTCAAGAGCTTTCGATGTTGTTTTTCGTTTGTTCCTAGCTATCATAGTTCCCGAGATAATTGGGGGTATATGGAGTGAATTCCTTAATCTGGAAAATCTTACCTTTGATGACCTCAGGTTACCTAAATATTGACCTGACCTAGAACAAGACCGATAAAGGTACTTTGGAAAGCGTTTGTCTCAAGCTATCTAACGCCGTTTTCAGCTTGTCGTTACGTTGCGTGGTTTTTTAGATCATTTAGATCTGAGAATAATCCGCCCCCTCCAGGGCGTGTTATTCTCAGAGGCCCACCAGGGCGCGTGATAACCTGCCTCGCAAAGTTTGAGGACGTATCGCGATGAAAGCGTGCATAAAAGGAAACGTATGAGCCTGCCAATGGAAGTAAACCTTCATCTGCCATGGACTAAAGGACAAATTTCAACGCACTGAAAAACATTTGAAGTAGCTCAAAAACAATAATGCTATAACTCGGAACTTGGTGTACCGTCTCTTGCATTATTTTCATGCCTTCTGTGGAACACGCAGTGACGTCACTACATAGGAATTCGGTGAGAAATTTAGCTTATCATTTAAAATTCGTACAAAGTCAAAACTTGCAAAATACAATAAAAATATGTCAGATGGCTTCATTGGATACCAAACTGCTACCTATTATTTTCAAAAGATTTGTTTTTGTTTAAAAAAAGAAGAGTCAAGTAAAGTATCTTCAGAATTGATTTTGTGTGTTAAAATATTAAAGCAGAGTATAACAGAATCACAATTTGACTGGCTTACTGCTCACCAACTTGTTTACGTTTTGTGTGTTTAGTGTTTAGTCTAGGTGCAGTTAAATAAATAAAACCATTGTATTTCTGAGACATAAATGGTCTGGAAACATGGGCTCTACATTTATAAACGCTACCTAGATAGCCCACAATGCGCAATGCGCTATATGTTCAACATGTTAGTGCAGTGTTGACAGTTGCTTTTGGCCAGGTAGCATGTTAAACCTCTCAGCCCTCTCCCTGAGATCCCTCTCCCTGAGATCCCTCTCATCCCTCTTCCTAAGATCCCTCTCCCTGAGATCCCTCTCCCTGAGATCCCTCTCCCTGAGATCCCTCTCCCTGAGATCCCTCTCCCTGAGATCCCTCTCATCCCTCTCCCTGAGATCCCTCTCCTTGAGATCCCTCTCAATATTCGAAACTCCCTAGAAAATTAACCAACGCCGTGCCGGAGCTCGGAGCCACCTTCGCCGTGCCGTGGGGGAGGGGGGGCGGGGGTTAGAACTCGATTTCTATGGGATGTATGAAAAAACGAAAATATTGTTAAAAACCTGGTCAAAAATCATTTTAAAACGGTTTTGTTCATGTTTTTGCTTAGGTCAATATTGAGGTCACCAGAGGTCATCAAAAGTCATATTTTCCAGTTAAAGAACTTCGATTCGAAAACTGACAGATATCTCGGGAACTATGATAGCTAGGAACAAACGGAAACAAACAGTCGAAAGCTCTTGCTAAATAAAATTGCAATGAACTTAATTAATTAAAGTTTAACCCAGGTCAATAGTTTTGGCTCCAGAGGCATCTTAAAGGTAAAGAAGTTTGTTTTCGGCCATTTTGTTCGCAAAAAGCTTTTTACCTAATATAGATAAGGCAACATTTTTTACACCATCGAATTTGTCTCGTCAAGATGCGACGAATGATATAAGTGTTGACCAGGTCAGGTTAACTGAGAAGTTTGACCTCAGGTCAAGGTTAAGTGGTGACCCAAGTAGGTCATGTTGCATATTGGGAGACGTGTCTCGACGAGACAAACACATTGGTACCGGTTTGACAACTCCTGGACAAGTGGCAAACTCCTTGAAGTCATGTTTATCGGGAATAACTTAAAACGTATTATCTGGCGTTGGTGAACTTTCTTCGGTAGACGTTGTAGAGACCCCGTAGATTTCATTGTTTTTTATTCGTTCTCTTTCATGGGTGTATGGTAATTGTTAAACAATGAAACAAAATATTAAGCGTAGTTACGCAAGCCATAAACATGACCTTTCACACCCAAACTAGCACAAAGATATAGCAGGAAGGTGGTGAAACGTCGAAAGCTCCGATAACAATTTCCAAAATTGTTTTCGAGACTTATAAGAGAATAGTTATTTGTTTAATATGTATTATTATAATGAGAAAATGTCACAAAGAAGGGGACAAATGGAAGTGTATACATATGTACAGCCGGTATAGTATGTATCTTCCCTTTTTTAGTTTCTAAAACTCATCTAATTTCACTTCTG
>JARFNR010351658.1:0-10979 GCA_030323935.1 Semibalanus cariosus
GTTATACTGCCGGGACGGTGTCCGGGTGTGTTCCGGGGTTATACTGCCGGGACGGTGTCCGGGTGTGTTCCGGGGTTATACTGCCGGGACGGTGTCCGGGTGTGTTCCGGGGTTTCCCGCTTCGCTGTGATGCTCCTGGTGTGATGTTAGCGCTGGATATTGTTTTAGTGAGTTTGTTCGTGTCTGTATGTTTGTGCAGGGCTCTGTCGCTCGGCGCCAGAATTGATGGGGCGTCCTGTTTGTGCTGCTCCCACTCCCTAATGCCGTGTTTGTGGAGCCTGCAAACCGACGGTGGCTTCTGGCTAGAGGATGCGGGAAGTGAGATCGGCTTCCATTTTCATGTTTCCGATCAAAACTGTTTCCACATTTTTGTTAAAAATGCGCGATGCTGCCTCCTACGCTACGCCTCTCGTCCCACTGACCCGGCTCTCTTGTGACCCCCGGGACTGCCGTCGCTGAGTGCCCGCCGACTCTCTGACCTCCGGACCTCCGTCTCCGTTTCGCCCGCAGTCGGTGACAAGATCCCGGCCGATCTGCGCCTAATGAAGATCTTCTCGACGACGCTGCGTATCGACCAGTCGATCCTGACCGGAGAGTCTGTCTCCGTCATCAAGCACACCGAGCCTGTGCCCGACCCGCGCGCCGTCAACCAGGTCCGTGTCTGATGTTCCTCCCCCCCCCCCCACTCTTGCCCCGCCCTCGGCCCCGGTCGCGCCCTGAGACCGGCGCGGCCCGGGGCTGCCCCCCGCCGCGTGTGAGAGTGACCCCTGTGCTGTGAGGAGATGGGGGAGCCGAGGCGAGCGTTCGCCGAGACGTACAGGCTGGGATTTTGTGTGATTGAGGTGTGTTTGAGAGTAGATGCGATGGTTGGTTGTCTCTAACCGGCATGTGAGTGGAGTGGTTCGATGTGTACCTCATGCATGACTATCGACAGGTGGGCGAAATTGAATGTGATTGAACTTGAGGTTGGTCCAAAAGGCTGGTCTCCTTTTACTTGATGACATCACGGGGACATTGCTGAGCAATCGTGGCCATGAGCCGTTTATTCAATTTTAGGGAATGGTTTTTAGATTACTGGGGTGGTACCAACTCGTCGAACATCGCATTGACTTTCTTGTGAACGGGCACTACTAACTTGAGAGGAAGTAGATGTTCCCGGAGAACGTCATTCGTTCCTGGGAGACTTGTTATGTATTCAGACTACCATTTTATTCCTATGGGCGCCATATAACTATCTTGTTGCGGTGCCCTTAAGCCCCAATCATCATCATCATTTATTCCGGTCTATTTTGGTACGGTGTTGTGGGTGGCAGTCTTGTCTGGGACGGTATATCGTTTTTAATGGTTCCGGTGGTAGCTAGACCACATAGCTGTCTGCCAGTGACTGAAATGGAGTTGATTGTGATAGTCAGTGTTGATTTACGCGCATGTTGGAAGGTTGTGCGAAAATGCACACAAATCAGAAAGCATAACATCCACGTTAAACAGCAGTCATTTGTGATTGTGGGGACTCTAGAGAATTGTGGCGACTCTAGCTCTAGAGAATCTAGAGAAATGATCGTTTCTCTAGAGCAGGTGCCTGGCGTAGCCGATTGAGCAGGCAAAGGGGACAGGCGTGCGTTGCTGTATTGTCGTGTGACCCCCACCCAGAGCAGGCTGTACCTACCCCGTCATGGAGTGTCACTAACCGCACGGCCGCCACATCGGCCGCCCCCGCACGGAGTGCCGCCCCCGCCGCACGGAGTGCCGCCCCGCCGCGCGTCACGGCCCCGCCTCTGTCTGGGCGGCCGCAGCTGACCCGTCTTCTCTCTGTCTCTCCCCCCTGACCGGCCAGCCGGCCTCCGGAGAGCCTATCGAGGAGGGCGAGCGTAAGGCCCGTGCCATCATCCAGGTAAAGGCGTCTCCCGCCGCTCTGTCTGCCTCTCTCACACACGGCCCGTGCTGCGCGTGCGCACACACTACCACATGCTTCTAGTGCTGGGCCGCTGCTTCCCGCCGGGATATACAGAGCTTCCACGTAGATTCCAGTCGGGATTACCTGTAGCTTCCAGCTGGCGGTGTAGATTCCAGTCGGTGTTGTAGATTGCCGCCGGGACGCGCTGCTTCCGGACTGGTGCTCGGGCGCGACTGACCACTGTCCTCACAGTGCCGGTGCAGCTAGACGGCGGCAGCGGAGGGAGCAGCTGATGCCACTAACCGACCGATGGTGTCCGCTGGCTAACGGTGGTGCTCCCGGTGGTGGTCCCACTGTACACAGGCAGACAGACTGACCGCAGGCCGCTCTGTAGACTCGCCAGGCGCTGCTTCGGTCGCTTCCTGTCGGGGCTCGCCGCCGCCGCCGCCGCTGCTGTTGTCGCTGCTGAGATGTTCGGGGGTAGATAGTAGATACGCTTGGTTGGTGTTGCTAGAGGTGTCACGGCTGGTGTGTTGGCTGATTGTTCAGTGTTCACTGCGCTCACTGGATGTTGTCGTGCTCGTGGTTAACGCACACTCGTTTGTGTTTGATCACGGTCTCCGCCGTGTTAGCACGGAGCCTGCGTGTTATCGTTTCCGCTCAGTCCCGGTTCAACCCAGTTTGCTCTGCCCGTTCTCGCAACATATACCTGATGATGTTCTGCCAGCACTCCCCGTGTGACACTCCTTGACACCTCTCCACTGCCGCCCACAGGACAAGAAGAACATCCTGTTCTCTGGCACGAACGTGTCTGCTGGTAAGGCGCGCGGCATCGTGATCGGCACTGGCCTGAACACGGCCATCGGTCAGATCCGTACCCAGATGGCCGACACAGAGGAGATGAAGACCCCGCTGCAGCAGAAGCTGGACGAGTTCGGCGAACAGCTCTCCAAGGTGAGGCTGACGTTCTCCGGGAAGTGGACTGGCGCGGGGTGGGCACGCAAGTACGGGTAAAGAGTTTCTGGTGTCTCGATTCCATGGTCGCCTGGCTGATCTCCAATGCTGTTTGTAAAGCACAGGACATTTCTAGATTGTAGCTGTTTTGTTAATTATTCCCACATAGCATAGTGTTCAAACGTATGCAATGATATGCGTAGCTGATTTCACCCGTCCGCCTCCACCAGGTGATCTCCATCATTTGCGTGGCTGTGTGGGCCATCAACATCGGCCACTTCAACGACCCGGCGCACGGTGGCTCCTGGCTGAAGGGCGCCATCTACTACTTCAAGATCGCCGTCGCTCTGGCCGTGGCCGCCATTCCCGAGGGTCTGCCCGCCGTCATCACCACCTGTCTCGCCCTCGGCACCCGCCGCATGGCCAAGAAGAACGCCATCGTACGCTCGCTGCCCTCCGTGGAGACGCTCGGCTGCACGTCTGTCATCTGCTCCGACAAGACCGGCACGCTCACCACCAACCAGATGTCCGTGTCGCGCATGTGCGTGTTCGCTGACGAGTCCGGCATGCATGAGTTCGACATCACCGGATCGACCTACGAGCCCATCGGAGACGTCTTCATCGGTAAGCCGCTGGGTGTTGTCCCTGGGTGTGGGCTTCAGCTTGATTTTGTGTGCGTAGTGATGTCCCTTCTCTGGGTTCTGATGGTTTATGGTCAAACGATCGATGCCACATTGGTGATGTGCCAGCCAGCGCTCCCCTGAGCCACACTCATCATATATCGGAGTACAAACCCCGTCACATGCGTCAGCGTCTTTCGGGAAGATCACTGGCTGTCTTTGTTGTATAACATCCATTACATAATTGGAATGTGCGTGTCTTCCAGCCCAGTTTGGTCGGACCGTGAGGCATCTCGATAAGTAGTATCGCGTTCTAGCGCATCAGTTGTTCTTCGATTAGTCGCCTGCCGTGCTGGTTCCCGCGTTTTGTTGTTGTTTCTGGCCCGGCCAAAGTAGCTGCGTGCTCTGCTCTGTATCCCACCCCCACCACATCCTCGTCTGACCGAGGTCGCGTGGTCTGTCTGCAGGCGGTGTGAAGGCCAAGATCGCCGACTACGAGATCCTGCAGGAGCTGGCCACCATCTGCGCCATGTGCAACGACTCGTCCATTGATTACAACGAGTTCAAACACTGCTTCGAGAAGGTCGGCGAGGCCACCGAGACCGCCCTGGTCGTGCTGGCCGAGAAGATCAACCCGTACGGCCTGTCCAAGACGGGCTTGAGCCGCCGCGATGCCGCCATCATCGTCAAACAGGACATGGACACCAAGTGGAAGAAGGTAAGGATGGAGGAGTCGGGAGATAAGGGAGAGAACGCCGCGTGCGGGCGTGTGTTGGCGCTAGAGTGGGGTGGGTTGGAGGTCAGGGGTGGTACGGCCAGTGGTGCGGTTTTGCGGCAGCTTGTGTGTTGTGGAGGTGTTGAACGTTGGAGGTCGGGGTTAATGGTGTTACCATCTGGTGACTGGCCCGTCTGGTATGCTGTCGGATTGCTGTTGATACCCAGTCAGGCCCGAGCCAAACCACGCTGTTGATGGAACGATGTTGTGTGTGTGTGGGAAACTTGTGCTCCCCGTGGTCAAGTTTGATCTGGCCACGTCTCAGTCTATGTCCGAACGCCCTTAAGTGGTGCGGCCACCGCCATATTCCTGGAATTCCTTCATCACCGATCCTGTTGGCATTACGTCATAATCCATGTTGTTTATCGGAAACATCTGCCTCTCACCGCCAGTGATGATCCGACCCGCATCCTGCTCTAAATACTAAACAAACTCATCAACATCCACCAGTCAGCTTACATCAACTCCCTCTAATCCTGCGTCCATCATCTATAAATAACGAATCCCCTGTATCTCTCCCTAGCGGCAAAAACCGATCCTCCGCGTGCTCTCTCTGGGTCACGATAAATGATCCTCTGCCTGACTGCTGTTAACCCACACCTGACACTAACCTGACCGACTGTCTCCGCCTCCGCAGGAGTTCACCCTGGAGTTCTCCCGCGACCGCAAGTCGATGTCCTGCTACTGCACCTCTCTGAAGCCGACCAAGCTGGGCTCCGGAACCCGCATGTTCTGCAAGGGCGCCCCCGAGGGTGTCATCGACCGGTGCACGCACGCGCGTATCGGAAACACCAAGGTGCCGCTGACCTCTGCCATGAAGAACAAGATCCTGGAGCGGTGCCGCGAGTACGGTGTGGGCCGCGACACGCTGCGCTGCCTCGCCCTGGCCACCATCGACTCCCCGGTGAAGCAGGAGGACATGAAGCTGGAAGACGCCACCAAGTTCGTCAACTACGAGGTGCGTATTTGTCTTCAGCGTTGTAATGATTGGTCACTTGGAGTATAAATTGGGACGGCTCCTAAATTATATGTATTTTCTTTTTGCTAAATATTTTTGGTGACATAACCTTCAGGGGGTAATCAAACCAATTGTTCGTGTTTGTATGTCGGTTGGCTTTTATATGCCT
The DNA here is from genome assembly GCA_030323935.1 of Semibalanus cariosus. Lineage (NCBI taxonomy): Eukaryota > Metazoa > Arthropoda > Thecostraca > Balanomorpha > Balanidae > Semibalanus > Semibalanus cariosus. The sequence goes on from JARFNR010351658.1 coordinate 5,371, forward strand.
TGCTAGGGTTATACTAGGTGAACTTTTCGTCTCGAAGTGCAGAATTTCTTATGGTAGACATGGTGGTATTTTCCCCGAGTAACAGCTTGGTCCCCTTTGGGTGTTCCTGCTGCAACGCTGACTCCGCCCCTTCTCCACCAGGTGAACATGACGTTCGTCGGCGTCGTGGGCATGCTGGACCCGCCCCGCAAGGAGGTGGCCGGCGCCATCAAGCGCTGCCGCAAGGCCGGCATCCGCGTCATCGTCATCACTGGTGACAACAAGGGCACGGCTGAGGCCATCTGCCGCCGCATCGGCATCTTCGCAGAGGACGAGGACACCACCGGCTTGTCCTACTCTGGCCGCGAGTTCGACGATCTCTCCGTGGAGGAGCAGAGCAACGCCTGCGCCCGCGCCCGCCTCTTCTCTCGTGTTGAGCCGTTCCACAAGTCCAAGATTATCGAGTACCTGCAGGGCATGGATGAGATCTCTGCCATGACTGGCGACGGTGTGAACGACGCCCCCGCTCTGAAGAAGGCTGAGATCGGTATCGCCATGGGTTCGGGCACGGCTGTGGCCAAGTCCGCCTCTGAGATGGTGCTGGCTGATGACAACTTCTCGTCGATCGTGTCCGCTGTGGAGGAGGGTCGCGCCATCTACAACAACATGAAGCAGTTCATCCGCTACCTCATCTCGTCCAACATCGGCGAGGTCGTGAGGTGAGACGCGGCGCTGGTGTCGGTCAGGGCGTGGTCGTGGTGTGCGTGTTATTGGCGACAGTTGTGGTCTGTGACGATGGTTTTACCGGAGTGCGGTCGTCTTGTTATATTGAGTAGTGACCAACTGCGTCGTTGTTGCTGTTTTGGTACTCAACACCGATTGACTAAGGCTTTCCTACACTCTGCGCGTAACAGACGATTCGCAGGGTGCCGTCTTAATCTGACCGATCGCTCTCTCCGTGTTTCCCGCAGTATCTTCCTGACTGCGGCTCTGGGCGCCCCTGAGGCTCTGATCCCCGTGCAGCTGCTCTGGGTCAACCTGGTGACGGACGGCTTCCCGGCCACCGCGCTCGGCTTCAACCCGCCCGACCTCGACATCATGGACAAGGGACCGCGCTCCTCCAAGGAGACCCTCATCACCCGCTGGCTTTTCTTCCGCTACATGTGCGTCGGATCCTATGTCGGAGCCGCCACTGTTGGAGCCGCCGCCTGGTGGTACATGCTGGCCCCGACCGGACCTCATCTCAGCTACTACCAGCTCACCCACCACCTGCAGGTGAGATGAACGGGTGATGGGTGGGGAGAGATGCTGGACGTTTTTTTTTTTTTTTTAAGAGATTGCGATGTGTTGAAGGTGTTTCGATTTCAAGTGTCTGGAGGTCAGGTACTGACCATTTAAGCAGACTGCTTGTTAGGCTGTGATTGGCGACTGTTGGTATTTTAGGAGCAGTTGCGCCGTTATGATCGTGACGGAAGCCTGACTTTCTGGTAGTGAACTGATTCTGTGAATTGAGCAGACTGATCATTTGTGATATGTACTATAATTACTGCCTACTGCTCATGCTTTTCACTGTGCATATTTCATCGGCCACCTACCTACTCTGATGCTGTCTAAGGCACTAGGTGGCGCCATCCCCCTTTCACCCAGCCACCTGCATACAGTCTCGCCGTCTGACTGTCGCTGACCACATCCTCCTCTGTCATCAGTGCCTCGGAGGCGGCGACGAGTTCCACGGCATCGACTGTGCCGTCTTCAACGACCCGCACCCGATGACGATGGCGCTCTCCGTGCTCGTCACCATCGAGATGCTGAACGCGCTCAACTCGGTGTCTGAGAACCAGTCGCTGCTGCTGATGCCGCCATGGCAGAACATCTGGCTGATCGCCGCCATCGGCCTCTCCATGTCTCTCCACTTCATGATCCTCTACGTGGACATCTTGTCGGTGAGTGGCGGACGCCGGGTGCTGCGAGGGGCGCGGAGAAGCGATGTGGAATGGCGAGTGCCTTGGCGATGGACAGGTGCTGATGAGGCTGAGTGAGTGATCTGTGTCGTCGTATGATTTGATTAGTATGCAGTGACGCTTGTTCTTCCACAGAGACGGTACTGGTGATCTAGCGCAGCACTTGTGTGTAAATCGTGTCTGCTGGGTGTCGTATAACCACAGTGGTTGTGTTACCCCCAACCACCACTACCTAAATAGTTGGTCCGTATGGTTCGTGTGTGACCGGACGGTGGGTGTTCTCTTTGCAGACCATTTTCCAGATTTGTCCGCTGAGCGTCGAGGAATGGATCGCCGTGTTGAAGATATCGCTGCCCGTGCTGTTCATGGACGAGACCCTGAAGATGGTGGCACGCAAATACGCCGACGGTAATGAGCAGTGGCTAATCTCCGTACCGCTGCTAGCGGCCGTCTGGGCCTTCTACGGATATTACTTCTATGTTTCTACATTTGTGTGATAGAGCCAGCGCTGTGATGCGGTGTGCCTAGGTGACCATTGGGAGGGTGGGGGGTGGGAACTGACCGGCGGTCGACGCCGGCATGAGAGCGTGGGAGAGACAGAGGTACGTGCGCGCGTGTCTGTGTGCCGTGTGCGCGTGTCTGTGCCGCAGTGTCGGCTGAATGCTACCATCATGTGTGCCGTCTTTTAAATACCCGAGGTCCTGTACAGATAATCAGTGCGTTAGTAGCCGAGGTGCCGGGTAGCCGGGCAGCTGTGTGAGAGTGTGCGTGTGCGCGTGCGTGTGTGGGTGGCGCGGGGTGAGCACTGCTGACCGGTGCTCCGCTCTCACCGCCTTCTCACTCTGTCCCCCACTAACGCCGCCGCACGCCTCCCCCGCAGATCGTGACTTACCACATACATTCACACATTCCTTTGTGCGCGCGGCGTCCTGTGTTCCTCGCTGCGTGACCGTTTTATACCTGACACGCACCCAGCTCTATTTTATGCGTTGTTACGGCTCTGCTGGTCTGAGGTGGCGGCGGCGCAGGCTCCGCGGGTACCGCCGGGCGGGCGGTGGCGCGCGCTCACGGCTCTCAGGCGCCTCTTGTCTCAGTGTCGTTAGTGTTTTGTACCGGCGGCGAAATAAAACCCTGGTACGTGACGCCTGTGTTTGCCCTGCCTCCGTGTGTGTGACCCGCCGACTAACCCTAAACGCCCGCCGAGACGCGGCGCCGACACCCAGTAAAGAGACTAACCAACTAACGAGTGGACCTCACTCACTGGAAGGCAGCGGTCGCCGGACCTGACGGCAGGGCTGCGAACCGAACAGGTGAGAGAGGGGGTCTGGGTGGTCTGTAGGGGGAGGGGGGGGGGGGTATATCGGGCGCTGTACGGGTGATGTGATATATGTGTGAAGGTGAGTATTCTCATGTCTTAGTCCAGTGTCGTGTTCTGGGTTAGTCACCGTGTAGACCGTTTTGTCGTGCTGCCTGTCGGGCAGTCTGTTAATCTAAACATGGTATAACGTCACACTGCCGTCAATCTAAACATGGTATAACGTCACACTGCGCAGTGCGCCATAAACTGTAACGCTTCTGGTCAGTGTCGCGCCGCTGGCGTCTGCTGCTCCGCTGATGGAATGTGACTGGGAAGGTCCCTCCATCACCAGAGCAGCAGGCGGGAAGCGGCAGTGCTGATCGCTTTCCGTACCGCGCGCTGGCTGAACGCTCTAGACGTGTCTGACCGGGGCGGTACGGCATGCCGGGCCGTGTCTGACGCTGGCTGATCAGTGGTCAGTGGTCTGGTGCCGCGCGGCGAGGGCTCTGCCGCGACACATCACATCAGGCGCTAATGATGTGCTGCTTTTCTGGTCTACTTTGTGGTGAAATTGGCTTGAAAAAGGCTTGTAAGTGTGATTTGAGTCATTAGAGTTGCACCTGGCCAGTTGGTATTGCGAGGGACTTTACTGGAATGAGGCGCCGTGTCGGAATTCGACTGGAGACACGCGATTGCGGTTGCCTCTGCCGTTATGTCTTAATGCGGCCTTAATGTCTGAGCTGGCGTTTTTGAAATTCCTGTGAAATGGAGGAACCCTGTCACCGTGGTCAATTATTGGTCATCGTGGCTAATTACTGTTGCGAAGCGACAGAATTCTTGCGTTGCACGACATTTCGGCACCCAGATGCCGGCGACAGGTACCAACGCCTTGCATTGCAGGGACAGAGTTACCTGACGTCCCACTCAACGTTCGCTGGCAGAGCCCTGGCCTACATATGTCCTCTAGGCTCGTCGTCGAATTGTACTGTCCAGTGTCCAATGACGTCCTGGGAACAACACCTCAAAGCAGAGTCGACCAAACAATCGAACAGTCATGATAGTACCTATAACTCTTGTATTTTGCCATGTTCGTAAAGCAAGCCTGTTCTTGGGAACGGGTGGTTAATTGAGATGGGGTTGCAACCCAAAAGGCCTTGAGAGCGTATTTTGGTCGATTCTGCGTCGTGACGCTGGTTCCTGTGTTGGGGTGTCGCCCGCTGGGCATTCGCTCTGAACATTCGCCATTTGCTGACGCTGCCTTCTCTTCCGCATTGTCCTCCGTTGATACCTGGCTATTCTGCAGTGCTCGGATGCTAAGCGAGGTAAGTTGTCGCTACTTTTCTTAGCGATCTTGCTAATCTCATGAACATTTGTATTTGTGCGGCTGGTCTTGATGTCCTGGTGGCGCCTGTCACGTCTTAGTACGCCAGCTTGTTAGAACAATAAACAAACAACGTAGCAGCAAAGTTGGATCATGGTAACTAAGCTGTTGATTAACTCGGCCTAGTCGCATTGCTGCATATAAAACACGTATTAAATACAAACGATTAGTGATGCTTATTGCTACCCGTGTCGCCGCTGCTTGTCAACATTATCATACTCGTTACTCAGCTCTAACACGCCGAGCCTCTCACCGCTCCGTGGCACCGACAGTACCCTGGTCCGGCGGTCCGGCTCTGACGGCCTCCCGCTGACGCTCTGTCGTGTTTCAGCCATCAATTGGGGAGACCTCCGATTGCATTGAGGAGAGAACTCTCCGCTCCAGCGCTGCCTCCACACCAGCCGGCGGCAGAGCAACAGCCAGAGCCAGCGGCGCGCCGAATAGGCCGTGTGACAGAGCGCCTGAGAGAGGGTGTGAGAGCGAGGGAGAGTGAGAGAGCGAGTGAGACTGCGTCGGCCCGACCAGCCACCCGCCTGGTCTGGTGACGAACAGTGCCCCTTCCGCGGCCCGCGACGCCGCGCGGCAGATGGCGCCAGAGACTGTGCGATAGGTGGCGCTACGAGCGCCAAGCTTCGCCCAGCGGGGCCCAGACGCCGTCGCGGCCGCGCCCGCCGCCCCCACCTGTGCGCCTGAACACACGCGCGAAACTTGCGCACACGTGTACATACGGTTGTTATCCTGTAGATCGGGTCTTCGTGTCTAGTCATGTGAGTACAACCCAGGCTCGTTGTCTCCGAAACATGCTCAAACCCGCGCGCCGGGCCCCTCGCCGCCGGTCGGCCGGGCCCCGGTGGCGGGGACCGGGCACGCCGGCCGGCGAGGTGGTGACCGCCCCCCAGCAGACTGCCACGACGGCAGCCCGCCCCCGCCCCCGCCCCCGCCGCCGCCGGCCGCCGGCCGCGCCGCCACCCCGCGGCCGGGCGGCGGCCGC
>JARFNR010351991.1:0-10974 GCA_030323935.1 Semibalanus cariosus
AGACAGACAGACAGACAGACAGACAGACAGACAGACAGACAGACAGACAGACGCACACACACACACATACACAAGTTAGGGTGACTCCTTTCTCTACTTTTTTCTTGAGACATGGATTTCCGGGTACCTATCATCAAGCGCTCCGCCACCTCCCAAAAGTTGGGGGGGGGGGGGGCGGGGCGGAGGCATTCTGAAGTCGATTATTTCCATGCAACGCCCATAGGGGTAACGTTAAAATCCGAAAATATTGGGGGGACACGTCCCCCCCCCGCCCCCTTGTGGCGGAGCCCCTGCCTAACATTCGATGCGTCTCGGCATGCTTAGTTAGGATAACATTTTTTTGCCAAAATAAAAAAAATTCAAGGGCGCAAAAATGATTTGAAGTTTCTGAAAAATCACGTTTTTTCATGTCTCCGTCCTTGGATCAATGCTGTCGCACAACGGATCAATACAAGTGTCTTTTTAATATTCCCTAACATTCTATGGACGCATGGACAACATTTCACGTCCCTTTGATGAGTAGTTTTTCATCAGCAGGTCTTTATACCAGCCCGACGCCATTTAGTTGCTTATTCTCATCATAGATGGCAGTGTCATCGGAATTACATTTCCCGGTTATGCAGGCCAGACAGATGCGTGGGGGTGGTGCTATTGGTTTTCTGTGGTGTTTGTCTTTTACAGGATGCATACACATATTCGTCTCCCAAACATCTACCCTTACGATGAGGAAATACTGGCTAATGGCACCAACATTAAACCCTGCGATGCGATGCGATGCTTCCGTGTTAAAGATTCATTGTCGCAGCAAACAAAATCACTGATTAATAGAAATAACCTCATTGGGTTTCTTGCTTCTGTTACTATGGAAAATAGTTAACAAAAAACGAATTCATCTTTATTACAGGATCACACCACTGACATGTGCATTGTACATACGTCGGTATACTCACATTTGTCTCTTACACTCGCTTGTACCCCCTGTTAGTGACATGTCCTTGGTTTCTGCCTCGGGCCTGGCGCTTGTTCAAAGAATGACCGTCTTGCGCCTGCTCTTCCCGTATGCCTGCGGCGCGCCCTCTGTGGTCAGCTTTACTGACCTCTCGGTGGACTGCGTATGACTTGGAATGTTGGTTCGCAGTGGCGTGTCGATGAAAGTCTTAAGTCTGTCAGCTGACAGCTGCTGTGTGTAAGATGGCTCTGAACTGTTCACCGTTACGTCCACTAGTTCATAGCAGGGCCTCCCGTAAGTAAGGAACTGGGTGGGCAAATGCCCACCCAGTGCTCCAAAATGCCCACCCAGTGGCGATAATTTGCCCACCCAGTTGTTAGCCCTCGCCCTACGAGGGGTCCTAAACCGAGCTCCGAGGTTTTTCTTGAATAACTTTATACACATGCGGCGCATCTTGCTAAAATTTTCCGTAGCTGAGTTAACAACAATTATACGTCTCCTGTCAAAATTTGAAAGTGTATATACCTATTCGATCGTGACCTATGACCTTTTCGACAAGGTCATGTCAGACAACAATGGGCCATTGACCTGACCCCAAAGGGCACCAGTGAACCTTAATACTCAAATTGGGATGCCTTTAGATTCTCCTGATGACAGGCAACACGTTACCGTTTACGGTGTCTCTCTATCTCTCTCCGTTCGGAAGTTATACTAAGTGCTATACTTATACTAGTTTTTTTGGACGTGGTCGATCTCAGGTCATTCACTTGACCTGGAAGGTCACCCGTTGATCTGAAACCTAAAAATCGCATACTGTTAGATTCCTCTCATGACAGGCAGGCAACATGCTGGTTCTTACCGCATTGCTCTATGTTGCTTGGTTTGGAAGTTAACAGGGGGGTCTTTTTAAGGACCCCCGTAGGGCGAAGGTGAGAAAAGGTCCCCGTAGGACGAGGGTTAACTATGAAATTACGGGCATCCGTAATCTCTCGTCCCCTCTCAGTGACCAAAAAGCAATAAAAAACATTTTTGCATCCGTAGTAAATTTGTCCTGTTTATAAGCATGTAGATGCTCATGGAAAGACAATAATCACGCTGTTAAAAAAAAACACGCTTGTTGTTGGCGGCGTTGGCCATGAGGCCTGACTGACCCTGACCTTGGCACTCAGGTGCGGATCCAGGATTTTGGTCAGGGGGGGGCGTGCCATACAAAAAGTTGCGCCCTCCGGGCGCGACCCGGCTCAGGGGGGGGGGGGGCGCACGCCCTAGCTCCCCCCTGGATCCGCGCCTGACCACAGTAAGTTTTTATGTACCTAACTGGCCTCAGAGCTCAAGAAGCACGAGCTCCTCCTTTCTCCTGAATCCTCCTCCTGGAGTCCCCGACCCCGTCTATGCTATGGCGTGCAATGAGGTGATATGCGCCGTCGGGTGACGTATCGTATTCGCCAGAACTCGAGTCTGGCAGTCTGGTGGATTCCCGAGCTGCCAGGCGGCTTTTCACATCCGTCAGTCATGCGAGCCCGACTCTCATGTGGTGTTTTTAAAGCCGCACTGCACTCCGCGGAGATTGAAGCCGGCTTGTTTTGGTGGCTACAGTAGAGCTGGTTCGGTCTGTCAGACGTGGTTTTCGAATTAACCTGCCACTCCTCCAAACCGCCACGCTCCTCCCCTGCTACACTACCTCACCGCCTCACCGCCTCACCGCCACCCTGCCACCCTGCCACCCTGCCACCCTGCCACCCTGCCACCCTGCCACCCTGCCACATCGCCCCGGCCGCGCTGTGCTGCGCCTCCTCGCCGCCACCCTGCAGGCCGCTGTCTCGGCTGCCGCCGCCGCTCGTCCCGTCAGCTGCGTCCTATAGCGGCTGCAGTGGAGGGCGGCTGTACCCTCTTCACGTCAGTCGGGTGCCGCTTCAGGCGGCTGGCCCGTGACGCGGACGGTGATCGAGAGCCTAGCCCGGATCCCTGCGATGAGCTGGGGCGCAGCTTAGACCACCCAGTGCCGCGCGGTTAAACGGGAGCAAAGCTGAACCACGTAGCTCACCCAATTTACGTAGCGCGTAGCTTACCCAATTACCCACGTAGCTCACTCGATTACCCAATCTGTTTGAACTTTGATTGGTTTGGTCTTTGTTGTAAAATTTCGCCAATCAGTGTTTTTATTCGTCGGTATTTATCAAAAGATTTCTGGCCTAGTAACACACACTTGAAAGGCTCACAAACTTCACTGAAACAGTGAAACGAGCCAAGTCCTAGACTCCTTGTTTTATGGTGCAAACATACAAACATAGAAAGTTACGGGCAGTGTAAATCGAACGCAAAGTGATTGAGAACGTTTGAGGGACGGAATGTTTATATATGTATCTGATTGAAGCTAACAGGCTTGCCCCATCAATCGCCCATCAGCCAAGCGGCCCATTTGTTGTTCCACTCATACATCACGCGGCACGTGTACCAGCTTAGGCTGTTATCCCATTATATTACGTTGTTTAAATAGTGCTGTGGGCAGGAGAAACACTGTGCCCGGTACAGAGATGTCTGAGGAGCATGGCTCATAGTCATCAGGCTTCTTTAAGACAATGTGTGTCTTTGTCATCACAGGGTTAATTTATCTCTGAAACGTGTCACATTCCTTGAGTTGCCCAACGCTTACCTGTTAGAGCCGAACAACCGTTAAAAGACTGTCCCCGCAGCGGCCGAACAGCGGTCACGCTAGCCCTCCCAGCTCGGTAATCGCTGTGTCCGTCCGGTGACGGGGGATCATCAGATTGATCGTGCTGTCCAGATCGGCCGTCTGTGTCGGCCGTGTGTCGTGGTCGCCCTCACCGTGACCGGACGCGTGTCGACCGTCGGGCCTGGCGTGGCCGCCGTCGCCACCGACACGGTCGTGTGGCCGGCGGCGTGAGCGGCGCTGTCGCGTCGTGCCCGGCGCACCTCGTCTGATGTCGCCGCCTTCCGTCACGGCTGAAGTGGCGGCGGCGCGGCGGTAGTGTGTGACTCAGACAGGCCTCTTGGCTGCTCTGGTGCGGACACTACGCAGCGCGGGAGGCCCTCCCCGCACTGCGCAGTGTGGGTGCCGCGCCGCGCCGCGCCGCTCTGACCGGCGCGGCGTCCCACCGTATCGCGAGCTGACCTCATGGCGACGACAGGCCGCGTTAGCAGGCGCCGCCGCTGTCACTCGGCGGTGCGCCGCCTGATCTCTTCAAAAGGCTTGTTCACACGGCGCTGTTAGCGGGGGTGGAACAGCATCGGCCGTGTCGCGGTGAGAGCCCCCGCCGTGTGAACAGCCGCATTCCTGCATCACCAACAGGAGCGCCGATCGAAGGAGCCACTCAGCGGGGCGGCTGGCGGCCGGCCATCGCGTCACAGCTGCTCAGCACCGGGACACAGCCGGCCTCTCCGGCGGTATTAGCATCAACAGCAGGCGACTGGTCGCTTTAGGTGTACAACACACGTGGGCCACTGTGGCGAGCGAGCCCGACAGAGGTGCCGCCGTCAACTTTAGTGACTGGGAGTCGGAGAGGAGGTCATATTATTCACGATGGCATGGCTGGGCTTTTGAGCTTTAAGATCCTTCTGCGCGGCGAACTAAGTGGAAGATCGTGTCTATTGAATACAGGTCTCGGAAGATGGTCTTCGGGCTTTCCATGCCTCGGACAAGCCCCAGATTATGAAGTACTTATTTGCTATGGCCAAAGGTGGTTGGATTGTGAGGTCCGGTCCCTTACTGCGGCGAATTTTGACAGCCACTTTGGTGCTGAAATGTGCATTACGCATCGATCCCAAAAACGGATCCCGTGATCAGGGCTGGATTTTTGGTTTCCTGACGTCCCGGAGAGTAAAATCCATAGGTATAGAGTACATTTTTTGTCAGGAAAAGTAATATTTTTCATTTTTTGAAAAATAATTTTACTTGGAAAGTAGAAATTCCCGATTTGTAATAGATATTAAATCCTTTTGAGGGAAATTTTATTTTATTTACACTACAACGTTGGTAAGATCAGGTGAAAAGAGCAAATTCCCTGAACAAAAAATGAAGAGAGCAAAATTCTTTGGACCCAAAAAGTCCAGAAAATCGCAAAAATTCCAAGGCTGCCCGTGATCCCATCACTAGTATGTAGATCTCGTCAGGTGTTACCCAGTTCATAGAGTTTTCAAAGTCAACATCTTGATGCCAGATGGTGGAAATAGATATGCTTGTCGGCTGTTCTGACTGATATGGCTGTCAGTGTCAAAATATGTGCTCGCAGGATGTTTGCCGCTTGCAGCAATGGGAATGGGTATCAAGCTGGCATACATAAATAAGTACAAAGCTTTGCTCAATGACCTTCACGTTGAAGCTTCGATGTCGGTGCAATGGGTCAGCTGTCATATTGGACGGCGACATTTCACGTCATCAAGATCAGACAGTCGCTAGCGAAGCGATCTGTTCACGGGCCGAACTCTCCCAGATCGTCACTGGCCGTCTGAGAGCGGTGCTGATTTTACGGCTCCATCACTCCATCACCCTGACAAGGTCAGACGGTGGAGGGGGTGGCCCATGGAGGGGAAAAACTGACGAGAATCTGCTGTCCAATTGCGATGACTTTTGAATTCATGCTGTGGAAAGTGGCAGGCAGAAGTCAGAGTATGAGGACTTTCTGTTTAAATTCATCGAAAGCCCGCTGGCATTTAATCCCTGAAGCTTTTAATACACCCATATTATGTCTGTTTTTACAGCAGCCACTCAAATGTTTTCGAAATCGCCTGGCAAGTTTCCGTCATTTTTCTCGTCTGAGCCATGATGTGCTGTCGTGACCGGTCGCCGTTTTTCGGCGGCGGCCGTGCTCGTCTGCTGGCGTCCGTGCTCATCTGCCGGTGGCCGTGCTCGTCTGTCGTCTGCCGGCGGCCGTGCTCGTCTGCCGGCGGCCGTGCTCGTCTGCCGGCGGCCGTGCTCGTCTGCCGGTGGCCGTGCTCGTCTGCAGTCTGCCGGCGGCCGTGCTCGTCTGTCGTCTGCCGGTGGCCGTGCTCGTCTGCCGTCTGCCGGCGGCCGTGCTCGTCTGCCGGTGGCCGGTGGCCGTGCTCGTCTGCCGGTGGCCGTGCTCGTCTGCCGGCGGCCGTGCTCGTCTGCCGGTGGCCGTGCCGTGCTCGTCTGCCGTCTGCCGGCGGCCGTCTGCGGTACTCGGCCCGATCGTCCCCAGGCCGCGGCCGGCCTCGTAAAAATGACGAGATAACTATGGCCGAGCATCGTTCGGTCGGCTCATTCAATTTGTTGGAAATCGCTGCCGGACTGCCGCCGCCGGACAGATGTCTCCCCGGGCTCGGCTCGGCGGCTGGTCGCGCCACTCGGCCCTCGCGCTGCCGCTGACCCGCTGTGGCCCATCCATCATGACAGGAGTCCCTGTCCAGTGGCGACGGGTGACGAAATGACACTGCCCGGCGGGCCGGACGACTGAGACGGAGGTGGGACGTCTGCGGGCAGGTCACCGGCCGAGCCGAATCGAGCCCAGTACGCCAAGTGGAGGGAAACAATACATACCATCGGTAGTCAATAGTCATCATAAGTACTTTGGATGTGGACCATGCGTCTGCGGCTTCTGTACCTAAGTCACCAAACAGAAACAAACTCTCAAACTTCCTATTTTTCGCTTGACTGTGATGGTCAGCGGGTACGGTAGTAGTGGCCGCTCGCGGACAGATCACACTCGTGGGCGAGGAGGACCGCGCAGGGGCCGATTATTTTCGGCACGTTTGCTTCGATTATTCAAATAGACACGTTCCAAATCGCCTTATGAGAAACGAGTGTCCCAACAACAAAGAGATACTTTGGGTTCCCGAACCCCATTAGATTCGAACACTCGCGCCTTGGCAAGGCAGACATGGTAGGCACGTAGTGGACAGGGCGGACATAGTGGACGGGGCCCGCGATGGAATGCGCTCTTAGTGCGTGGTGAAGGTTAACTTTAAACAATAACTTTATATGTCAAAGTAAATTTCTTCCCTATGCTTCATTTAAATTATAAGCTGTTGTGGGAGTTGTTTGGGTTGTCTCAGATGTGAATTTTCAGCTGAAAAACCAACTTGGCCCTTAGCCTCTCTTGCAACAATGAGTAAGTGACAAAAATGGTTCCGGCGTTGACACCCTGTATCGTGATCGCCACCCTTGTTTGGCGTTTGCACCAGATTGCCGCGCTATCGGAGCTACTCAGAAGTGACGGGCGATACGCGCTCAGGTGACACTTCTTGCTGCGACGCTGCCTTCTAATTCATATCGCCCGTGTTTGCGTTCCCATCGCGGTGTGTAGCCTGTAGGTGTCAATATGCGGCCGGTATATCAGCCAGCATTCATAATATAACATGAGTCGGCACTCAAAAACCTCCTATATCAGTTGCGGCGTTTGCTTTTGAATCGATCCGTATGAGAGACACATCTGTGATCTTCGAAAGCATGCAAACAACTAAGTCCTAAGGCCCTCGAGCATCAAGTATCACACATTAGTGGCAATATTTAGACATCAATTTAGGTTTATTGCTGATAATTTGTGTGCAATTACTTTGTAAGTGGTTTCTCGGCGGAATCATTTGCCTACTCATGAACATTATCAGCGGTGTTTTAGAAATATGATTGCCGATTAGCGCAAAGCTGGTGCCGCCGCGGGCAGTGGTTACACCAGTGAACTACTGACACTGGGGTGGGCGTAGTGCGGCGCTTGTTTGGCCTCATGTGACTCAGCGGCAGATCAGCTGCCGCTCGGCGAGATGGCCGAGATGATGACTACAATCAAGCTTATCACGCTGCTGTAATTATTCCGTCGATATCTGTAATCAGCCTGATCATGCCCACGTGACGAGTCCGCTAATTACTTTAATCGGGCGCTTATTCCATCGCGTCGCTAAGCCTCCCGTTGATAAGGGAGCGGCGGCGGCCGGGCTCGGCTGTAGCGGGGAGAGCGGTGCAGTGTTAGGCGCCGCACTCGGCACTCACGCCCCTGCTTAATGTTTAAGAAACGCTGAAACATCTGTGCCACCCTCCGAATCGGCGACGGTTCATGTTCGGTGGGTGCTGTTTTAATTTGGTTCGTCTCGTGACCGTACTTGACGGGATATTCAGGCGTTTTACATACCAAATGCTGTTTGTATTGTCACTATATCTCAGGTTCATGCATAGCGTGTGCATTCGTGCCAACATACGCATGTAAAATAAAAGCATATAGTTGATACGTGCCTATGTACAATGTACATTCATGGTAACATCAGTCATGAGTTGGCTCATGTAAGCATTGTTTCATCATGTATACGTGGAATATTGCGTCAGCTGCTAAGACATTCCTTTAAAATATCTACCTATCGTATGAGTATGTATGGACTTGTTCACTTATATATCCTTTTGTCTCGTTTTGCTACGCCGATGTGTGCATTTGAACAACGCTACTTTGAAGCAAAATTTGGCATTGACTAAGTGCTTTGAGCGAGTCGGCTATACGCTGTGCCTTCATCTAGACTCGCCGCCCAGAAGCACAGCGTTTGGGGACATTTTTTTGTGCCTATCTATGCAGAGATATGCAATTGTGCAGGACAGAGTGGCCAGAGAGGCTGGTGTGCCGATACGATCCGGCGGTGGCAGCGGGTACATACATGCCGTCATTGTGACTGGAGGCAGTGGAGAACACTTGAGATCGTCTGCAGCGGTCGCTCTGAACGTGACTGACAGACCGGAGGCCCGCTGTCAGCGTGACGGTGACAAGTATGAAATGTGACGAAAACCCGGTACAAAATGTCGCGAATTCATATATTATTTGTTGTGGAAAGTAGCACACTGAAGCGATTTCTTGCTACAGAAAACATTTGCATTTGCTTTCGAATAGGAAACTTGATGAATCATAAATGTAATTTCACTCTAACAATCACAAGATTTTCCTAATAATATTTTTTTGTTAAGATTTCAGTTTTTCTCCCTTTGCGTCACGGCATTTCCGCTGCTGGACTGACCTGGCTTTCTGGACCGACTGGACCGCCCCGTGTCGTTTGGCGTCGCTGCTGGACCGCCCCGTGCCGCTTGACGTCGCTTCTGGACCGCCCCGTGCCGTTTGACGTCGCTGCTGGACCGCCCCGTGCCGTTTGACGTCGCTGCTGGACCGCCCCGTGCTGTTTGGCGTCGCTTCTGGACCGCCCCGTGCCGTTTGGCGTCACTGCTGGACCTATCCTTGCCGTTTGGCGTCGCTTCTGGACCAATCCGTGCCGTTTGGCGTGGCTGCTCGGCTCACCGTGCGGATATCGCTGTCCGGTCGGCCGGACCACATATGTGAACATCACGGGCGGCGAGTGGCGCTCCGCCAAAACCGGCGAGTTCACACGCTCCTGCTCATGCGATCCGGATTACTGGAGCCTCGCTCGATGGTGTGATAGCCACGGCAGCGCATGGCGCCGCCAGGACCCGCCACGCCGAGTCGTGTACTGTGCATATCGACGGTCTGAACCGGAAATGGTGGTGAAACGGTCTCAGGTGACGGAAATTCGACTGTTGTTGCGCCACCCCCGCGCCGCAGGAAGTACGCAGCCGACATGGGGTGTTGCTTGCTAATGCAGCATTCTACAATCGAAGCAGCAGACTGAGTTGTGGGTGATTCAAGGTCATGAGAGAGTCTATATGTTTCTCTCTGTCTAAACAAATAGTTTCCGGTAATGTATTACGTCTTCAACATGCTCATTTTTTCTCTTGAAATCACATTTGATCTCCTTTAGGAAAACCTCCCGCAGGAAACATTTAACCTGCAACACGGGAAAATAGTTGCACTTTGAATTTATCCGCACTTTACGTTTCTAATGCCGCTTTATCTGTCGGCGCAAGGAATAACGATATTTTCGATAAAATAGAGGGAAAACAGTTCGCTTAATTAGCCGTACCTAATTATGGTCAGAAGAATGACGCAATGACTCTAGACGGCGCTGATTGACGAGCGGCTGTGAATATGAATGAAAGCTAACGTTCTATAAAAATCACGTTAAATGCTGCGCATATTAATATAATTTGTAAGTTTGTATGCATTTCTTTGTTTTTAGTTCCATAAATAGGGAGCCAATAACGGACTTGGTAAAGCATGGACCATACATAGAAGGAAGTGAATAATAGTACAGCTTCCTGGATAACCTTGGACTGTTTCAGTTACAATGATGGTGAAAGTGAAATAATTTAACGCGATTTAACTACAACGTTAATAAAACGTCACGGTATTGCTCGCCTGCCAGTTGATCCCTTTGTGAGCCTGCTGGATATATTTTCCCCATTTTGGGGGGTGTATTATGTCTCGGCTTTGTTTCTTTGCAACTGATCCCTGTCAATGTGTAAACGCTTCGAAATGTTGATCCATAGGTACACAAGATCCATCACTGTCGCCGTCATAAGTATGGCATGCTGAAGCCTTGGCGTCGTTATTTGACATGTGGACAAATCCTCATGTCTGTAAGGCATCAATACGACTTAGGTGTAACACGTACAGCGACCATTCGTCGCGTGATTTGTGTTGTTTAGTTCTCCCTTGCAGGTTTTAACCTGCCCACGATCTTCTGTAGAACATGCATGACCAAGAGCAATGAAAGGTCCGAACTTGAGCTGTAATTGGTATAACGCCCGCTGCTATGCATTCCAATAAACAACTGGCCGAGCCGGCTGTGTTCGCCTAAGTGCACCGAGCACGGCTCCACCTCTGGAATGCACGGCAAGCCCCTGGCTGTGATGTCTGCTGTGGGCGGAGCTGAAGTACGGTGAGGAGCTACACACAGACGCTCTTCTCCGTCTGCGATGCCCCTTCACTTCCCCGTCTCTGAATATTCAGCGTCCGCGCCGTCCTGTACTGCCCCCCCTGCCCCTCCTGTACTGCCCCCGTCCGCGCCGTCCTGTACTGCCTCTGCTTAGTGTACCGATAGTGGTGAGTGGAGCCGTCCCTGCTGGCTTGTGCTGACCTATATCCCACAGCAGGGTGATGCTGCTGGCTCTCTTCCCACTGCTCTGCTCAGTGTAGTGTACCGACAGTGGTCACTGTTCAGGG
>JARFNR010352102.1:0-10972 GCA_030323935.1 Semibalanus cariosus
AAAGGCATTTAAACCATAAAATGTGTCAAGCTTCCCGATACCGTTGTTTTCAGCGTGGAACGCTGAAACGTTTTCAAATCGAAACAAATTCGGTTAGAGATCTTTAAAAAGTGCTTAATATGAGCAAATTAACATATGTTTGTCTCCTCTCCCAATTTCAAGTGCTAACTCCATTTTTGTGTGGGAAAAATGACATTTTCCCCTTGAAGCAATACCACAAACCATTTTGATTTCGACATCATTCAGGGTTCAAGCAATAGCAAGTCGTGCAAAAAGCCAGGGGCTAGGGCAAAATAGCGGAACACTTTTACCTGTAGGAGCATCGGAAAGGTGATAGGTTCTTGCGAAACACAGTGGAACGATTGGCTGATTTCTCACTTTGCCCGCAGCAGTTTTGAATTGACATACTCTATCGCTGGCAGCCATCCGATGAACTAACTCTGCAACCTTACTTATAGGACCATATGGCGACTGTGGCTCGCAAGATGACCCCATACCATTTCGAAACAACCCCCACCGAAAAAGGAATGACATATGGCATACCTTTACTGCTTTCAAGTCAAGGGTAAAATCAATCACAGCCCAGAACGGTTGCTAAATTGAATCACATTCAGCTCCATTTACTTTTAATTGGTTTCAAGCCAAGTGTAGCTGAACAGAATCGACCAGTTCGAGCCGACTTCCTGTGCTGACACGCCCACGTGAACTGAACACATGCCTGCGGGGGCACGGTGTCAACCTGTCTGCAGGAGGGTCTCAGCTCCCAGCATTCCATCACCTCTCACCCGCACTCCCCCCCCCCCCTCCCACTATCCACACGTCAAACGACGAAGTTAAAGTCATACTTTATTTATTTAAATCCCGACACATGAGCAGTTTCGGCCACACTACATGGGGTTTCAATCAGCTCAATAACCTACCAATAGGGAGCGGGGCCGGTCCGTTTTCGCCGAACTGCTGGTACCCAAACTGCACACGCACGCACTGCAACCTACCT
Source organism: Semibalanus cariosus (assembly GCA_030323935.1). Lineage (NCBI taxonomy): Eukaryota > Metazoa > Arthropoda > Thecostraca > Balanomorpha > Balanidae > Semibalanus > Semibalanus cariosus. The sequence continues at coordinate 998 of JARFNR010352102.1, forward strand.
ATAGACCTTCTGAGCCAACACTGCCAGTGATAAGGTCAGGCGGCAATACAAACCAGACCAGCCGGCGCCGAACACAACTCAGCTACGGATAGCTGCCACTGGGTGCATATATTTTGTTTGAAAGCAGCTCCTGACTGTAGATCAATAACAATCTTGTTTTCCATGTTGTAAAATATTACCCTAGTAAATCACCATTGCAATGATTTTCATTGGCATTTCTTTCGATATCGCCAAGCACATTTGCTTTATCACACGTCATCAGCTACGCCCCCTAATGAACTATGCAACAGAACTGAAGCGCGATGCATTGGTCAACTTCTTCAAGCGTACCCCAGGAAAATGCTGACACTACAATAGATAACTCTGGCTGGCTGGCCGGACTGGCTGGTTCGCGGAAGACATTGCACACGGTCGGCGGCCGAACGGCTACCACCAAGTAGTCAGTCCAGTCCGGAGCAGTTGGAGGCATTGGTTCCAGAAGTTTGTACTCCTCCCACCACCGGGGGCGTAAGGCACTGATCAAGGCAACCGGCGGCTTGAGCTGCTGCGGGAGAGCAGTGTCTCACCATATAACAGTCACAACCCATCGAAAACAACCGCTAGCTCATGATGACGATACGATGAGGGGCAAAACAATCAATCACGCCCCGAACTCTACACGCAGTGAAGCAAGCACAGCTTTAAGCGACAGATTGACGGAGGATAAGAAAGGGATGAAACACTACGTGTCGCAGGGACGGGAAGATAGTGGCTACAACAGAGAGCAGAGGAGATCGAACTCGCGAGCCATACTGTGTCGCGTATGCTATGGTGACTGACTAAAAATTCAAAAGCTCTCACATTTTAAAAACCGATGAACAATCACAATGACTAGACAGACCACACGGCAAAACTAAGCACACAACGGGTAGCCACCCTGCTATATCCTATTCGTCACAGGGCAAAAATATGACACGGAGGATCACCCAAATCACAAAAAGCCCCTACACGTTGGTGAACCCAGGTGGCAATCAAATCAAAGCCAAAAGCCCATTCCCAAGGTCAAAAATCGACCATTGCCATTGCTGGTGCAACAAAAACACCAATGTGCGTGTTCATCAGCAAACAACATGCCAAACAACTAGCAACAATCAAAGACAATCGCCCTATTTACGCTGTCTTTTGATTGCTGACGGACTAGAACAAATCACACGATTCCCCAAGTAAACAAAAAATCAAACATTATGTACACGATTTTGCTAGGACTTCGCATCAAAAAGGGCACAGGGTATCAATAAATACATCTGACTCTGCCCAACAACGTCACCGCATTGGGACAGCCCCACGGCACAATAAAGTATGCCATTGAGCAGGACGCCGGGCCTAGGTCACTGGACCAGACCCATCTACCACTACAGGGTAGCTACTCTTCACTCAGGTTCCGGAGGGAATGGGTTCTGGTTCGCTGCAGGAATGGTCTCCACGCAGGCTCTAGGGAATGTTGACTCGCACACTACCTACCACGCCTCACAAGGGTACCTAGCTACTCTGGCCGGGCGCGCCCGGTGGGAAGCTCACTGGCGGAAGACTAGGAATGTTTCGTGACTAGGGTAACTGGCTCTCGGTGGGCGGGGAGGAGGGTTTGCAGGGTCCTTCAGCAGGTGGTGACCGCAGCGGCGGTGTCGGCGGAGGCGGAGGCCGGTAGAGGCGGCTCGGCCGCGGCCGGAGAGGGCTGTCCGCCGCTCTCATCCACTACCAGCACCGCCTCCTTGTCGTCCTTGCTGTCCTCGGCGGCGACGGCGGCGACGGCGGCGGTCGGTTTCACCGGCTCGAAAGGCGCCTCCGAGGACACGATGCCGTGGTCGAGCATCTCTCGCAGCGCCTCGCCCTTCACCTTGTGGATGTTGGTGATGTGCTTGCGCAGCGTGTCGCGCGACCGCGTCGGCGTCGAGCACATGGAGCAGATGTAGGTCAGGTGCTTGTGCAGGTCCATGTGCACGCGCAGGTTGTATGCGTTGCTGATGAGCTTGCTGCACTCGGGACACTTGACGGGAAGCATGCGTCGGTTCGGCTTCGGCAAGAGGCTCTTCCACACGGGGCCGCCCTCGGCGCTGCTGGTGTCTGGAACGCAGGCGCCATGCGGGCGTGTTAGTAGAAGCTCATCACCCGCGGCACAGAGCGCACAGCCATTATTGCGATTGGGGGACAGGGGGAGAGAAGTAGAGCAAAGCCGGGATTCCGCCAAGCGTGTATTCAGGCATCAGAGACGGTAGTGTGGCACGTTAGGCACGCTACATCGCAGGCAGGAATGACACAAAAAGGTGAAGCGCGCAGAGGCGTGGCAAGTCGCTTTGAGGGCGAGCCCTGCAAAGAAAAATTGATAGTGTTAGTGACAATAGAGTTGCATGTGTGGTCATCATGCCAAGCCAAAAATGGTTGTGTTGCCCAGTTAGTGCGGCAGCATCGCTCTCGGCGTCCAGCAGTTAGTGAACGGCATTGTGCAATGAAGATGTTGATTTCAGTATAGCAGCGCATTAAACATAAAAAGTTTGTTCTGCATGGACAATGCCAACAGGCTCAAAGTATTAAGTGTAGAAACGGCGCATAATGTACAGCAGCCGTTGACAGCCACCAAGTGGACAGAGACATGCAAAAGAAAGGCCAAGCGAATAGAGCGTACTTATCTGGGAGTGTTGTTGATGAACTTCGCTGTGTCCTGCACACTTCTACGTCGGCTTCTCTTCAGATTGCATATCGCGGTGTTGTAGGTAACTTGGAATCCGAGCTTTGGAGTCGATTTGAAGTAAAGCTCAACACTGGTTTAACTTAGTTAAGATCAGACACAGTCCAAGTTCCAATTCGTGTGGATGGGATTTGAAAGTTAACTGCAATTCACACTGCATGGCCAAATTATAGTTTTGGGAGCATTCAATGGACATTTGTTCGGATCATGTAATTGTACGCCCAAGGATAAAATCTTTAACAATTAATACGACATAATTGCAATTTCATCCTTTTCTCTGGGACTTTCACCTTACTTCAAAAAAGAGCAATAAAACGAGCCGTGCCCATTTCATTAAACATATCACACTGTGGTACCTCGCTATAAAAAACCATCGAAGGATAATCAAACTAGAGACCTTACAATCCGCATGGAACATATCTTGGGCGAATTAGGCAGATGAGGTCCTGCAATCGTAATTGTTTACCTAAACCATCTCTCACCTTGTAAATAGACATGGAAAAATAAGAGTTGGTGCCTGATCTTTGTCCGTACACCACCCACTCGGGAAAAGGTGCCTGATCTTCGAGAAAAGGTGCCTGATCTGTCCGTACACCACCTACTATCAATCAATCGAGTCCAATACTAGTGAAACAGAGATGAGCTAGCACCTTAAACAGAATGGACATGATGCAAATGCAAAAACAAGCTATGCCATGCTTTCCACAAAAACAAACATAAACGCATCCGAATGTCAAGCCATACCCAGCTTTACAAGTAAATGTTTTGTAAATTGTATATTTTCCATTTCACCTGTTTTTCGATTAACGCAAGTGCTTAGAGCCCAAAGGCCATCACATCACATAAGGGGAGCGCGCAGATTAGGCGCGGGGGGAGACGGCTCTGCAGAACGCCGGCCACTAAGCCGCAAATGTAAGCCGCATGCGGCTCATTGAGCGCTGTTCGCCAGACCGGCCTATTGACTCAGAGTAGTTACAACCTCTTCGGCAAGCCGCTCAGGCCCTCTATGCCAGATCGGACGGAAAAACCACACACACATATATATATACACGTCGCGTGGCTCTGCGGTGCGCCTTTTCAGCAGCCTCAGAGCTGCGTGCGGCCCATTCCCGGCCGGAAGCTGGCTCGGCGCCGCGTTCGTCCTGGTGTAAAACAGTCTCTTTGAGCCGGCCCACTGACGCCGCTCAAAGGCCGCCTCTTGGCTGGTCTACAAATAAATGGCAGCAGGCCGTCTTTGAAAGGAGCGCGCCGGCGGCCGCATAGGGTCGCTCCAGGCAGCGGTGAGACTGATTGCCGTTTTCGGGAGCGCAGACCAGTGTTGGATTTGTTTCATGACCTGAGGCCATTCTGATAATAAAAAATCGAGCCACGGCTGCAAATAAAAAAATCGAGCAACGAAAAGCAGCCGGCTGCATTTTTTCATTATATTAAACAAAAAAACGAGAAGCGGCTGCAAATTATGTATTTTTTTATCCACTCGGTTGCAAATCTGATTGCAAAAAATGAGCCAGTTAGGTACGACGTCATACTTACTAGTTTTGTCATTTAATTAGCAGAGAGCTGCTACAAATTGGATTTTGTACATCGGATTTTAAGTCAAAATAATGTTTAATAAAACTTACATGCAATAATAAAACTACAGGTACTTTTATGTTTCACCACTGGAATAGCACTACTTGTGGTATGGAATATATTCTGAGATACTCCTCGCGGAAGTACTCAAGTCGCGACGCTGATTGGCTGGCGGACAACAATACTTCTGCGTCTGCAACATTCCGACGATAAATATGCAAGGCCATATATATAGGAGGTAGAGTCATCCGGCGATTCTCCGTGATCATGACGTCAGAGCGACACGTCATTTGCATCCATCGACCTCCTCCGCCATTGCAGTTAATGCTATTTCGGGAGAAATCAATACCCTCTTACTCGAAAAGTAAACAAGTTACGAACAATACAAAGACAGCGCTGGAAAGCTCAAAACAAGGCGAATCGAAATAGTCTTGGCCATTTTGCGCTCAGGTCAATATTGAGGACACTAGAGGTCACCAAAGGTCAGGTATGTGGAATCTGCTCCAGTCCCATATCACGCGCCGTGCCGGTTGCAAACTTTCAAACTTTTGAATTTGACCTAAATAACGTGAATTGGTATGAATCGACGCATCCTGACGAGGCAAACACGATTAAATCAAAATAATTGCTGTATATTGATTTGTTAAAAAGTTATTTGCGAAAAACAGTTTTAACCGACCGCAGACGACATGCGCCAGAATTGAATACTGGGGTGACGTCATAAGTTTTTGTGGACACGTTACGGAGATAGGGATGACAACCCCTGGAAATATGGAAACAATCTCGGCGCCGGCTTTGAATGGGTGGGACTGTGCGATTTCATGGACGGATTTTCGCCACTACTGTCAAACTTGAGTGATTTGCTGTTACTTCTTATTGATAAGTCAAGTTTAAAGTTTAAATTCGTTAAAAATAATTGTTAAATGGGTGCTTTCTTTCAATTTCAGAGCAAGAAAAAAAAGGTGACCCATGCGCGGAGGCTGGAGACGTTCACCAACGTGCAAGATGCCATCAGTACGCAGCCTGAGATTAAATTGATATAAGGCTGCACTGCAAAAACACTTACTGAAGAAAAAGCGGGACGACGCCGGATAGCAAGCGTGCAGTTGTGCGTTTTGTGTAGGTTAGGTAGTAGGTACCTACTCTGTGCGTATGATCACTGAAATAACCAGTTGTTTAACTCGAAGACAGCAGTTTGACTGAGGACAGCAGTTCGAGAAAGAATAATCTTGTTTTAAGGAAATATTTACAATTTTTGCCATCTTCAAAATGAATATTCTTTGAGAACATCTACATTTGTATAATCATCTAAAATAATGCGTGTGATGACTATAGCCTGCCGCGAGCAGCCGTGGTAAGCAAGAAACCGTTTCTACTTTTAAGTTTCAACGTCAATTTGCGCGATTAACGAATGTTTCCAATATTTTATATTGGAATCATTCGTCAACATATATATTTAATATTGGAAGAGAAGGAAGCTGAAGTGTATTACTGATTTGCTGTTTTATGTCTGCTTTTCCGATTACCAATAAACTTTTCACCATGAAAATGGTGGTTAAGAATAGTTTATATTTTATGAGAAATTACGCGGGCCACGGCCGGGCGTCTCGGTTTTACAATTAGCGCGTTAGGCTTCAACCCCGCAGATCTCGGGATCGACCCCGGGGACACGCCATTTTTGTATGCCATGCTTGTGCAATTAAAAGGTAACGACATATCATCAACCATTTATGCAGCGAGGAGTCTCTTGGATATCGCGTAGTGTCGAGCGGCCTTAACTAAGAAACATTATACAACCATTGTCGATCAATAAAATTTCGGCAGGTATACCGATTGAATATGCATTAGTTATTTTTAGCCCAGTTGTATCCACTAACTCATCCCCGGACCACACATCCCTTCGTATTCGACGCCCACCTGGGACGCGCAGACCCGGCATAGGCATACATTCATTTTCGGAGAAAATAACACCAAACATCACCGTTTACTCGGTGCAGCGCGGTTGCAGGCCTGCAGCAATAATCCTATAGCAGTAGATACAACATTAAATGAAAATGGCCTTACAGCAGCAGTAACGAAGGAATTATATAAAATGAATATAGGTGCCTTAAAAGCCTCCACCTCGCTTCAATTTTTGGCTCATTTTTTTAAACTTTGTACGAACTTGGCGCGGCCTCTGCGCCAGGAACTATCGCAGATAAGCGTTTATGATAACGAAAATGCAGCCGTGTCTGTTTTTTTTGCTGCGTTTTTTTCTGTGACTTGTTCATAATATCGGATGGCTCAGAATTGACGAAAAAAATCGAGCCGTGGCTCGATTGTTTAATAAGAATGGCCTCTGGTCCCAGGGAGAAAAACTCATAAGAGATAACAAATTATTGTTATATTTCTTTTTACATTTTTTGCAAAATTATTTTACTTTGAAATTAAAAATTCCTTATTTGTAATAGATATTAAGTCCTTGTGAGAAAAATGTAATTTTATTCTAACTTCAATATTAGCAAGATCAGGTCAAATCAGAGTAAATTTCTAGGGAAAATATGAAGAGAATACAATTATTTTGACCCAAAAAGTCCAGAAAATGGCTAAAATTCCAAGGCTGGCACAGACTGCTTAGGTGCTGCGGTTAGATCTACCCGACCCACGGTAGAGGCACATTGGCAAAAGCTGCAACGGGTAGCGATGAAGGTCGTATCGAGCGAGCCATCGTCTGCAGCGTTATCAGGATGCCGCACCTCGCCCCCGCATATCTCGCGATGCCGCATCTCGCCCGCCTAATTAGTCTCCAACTCCGTGAGCGGAGACCGCCGGACAGGGGTGACGAATTGATGTAATCTTACGATATAACCGCGGAAACTTTGGATCTCATGCTATGGAAAGCTCACTCCCAGAAGGTATTTATTGATTGGAAGCTATCGAACCAGAGGTCCTCGAGAACTCATCTTAATGCCATCAGTGTGCTATTTTTTTATCGCAGCGTTCCGTTACATTTCCGATGGGAACTTTGCTAGGGGTATGTTTTGATCGTTACAGCAAGGTTACCAAACTCTTCTTACTGTTTAGGTTTGCACCTGCACTGCAGCAATCCTACAGGGCGTGAAAGCTGACTGTAGAGACTACCAATACCCAATACCAGCCCCGCTGCCGCCGGTGGCAAGACAGGACGCTGTCAAAAACTAGGGATATCTGGATACCAGAAGCAGTGATATATATGTACAACCATGTCAGCTGGTGCCCTTGCGAAGTGAGACAAAAGTCAGTATGTTCGAGCCAGGGTCACGGACATCACGAACAAACAAGACTTAAATGGAATGCTTCATCTTTCTGAAAGTTGTTAAATATACGCCGGTTGTAGTACAAAATATTAAGTAAGTGCTGCTGACAACGATGGTGATATTTGTTTCTCGAAAAGTCACTTAACTTTATTCAAATTAAGTTAGTTAAATTTGGAACAATGACGTCATTATTGAGCTATAGAGAGTTATAGAGCAAAACCTTTACGATGTAAAAAGATATGGCACAATCTTTTCAGACAATTCTGGCGACTTTAATACAAACAAGTATTTTGTTATCGTACTCTCAGCAGGTAATCCAGCCATGGTTCGAGAAATACAAGTTTTTCTCCCAGGACCAACAATCTTGAAGTGGCTGTCAGCCAATCAGTGCAGCGGCGGCACTTTCATAGACCCCTTTTGCAAATTGCAAATTAAATTACTTAAAAACGGATAAGTTTTTGGGAAAATGGTCTTAGTAATTTAGACGTTTCAATAACGGCCAAAGATAATGGCTATCTCAGTTCAAAACCAATACAAAGGTGAAACATTCCCTTTAAATTACAGTGGCTTCTAGTAGTAATCGGTAGATGCTCTGAAAAACAGAGTGGCCAAGGCATCATGATGATTGATGAACGATAACGGCCCAAAGATGATTTACACGAGAAAAGGCAAAGGTCATTTTAAGAGGGGTGAATTTAGTCAACTTAATTTATCCAGCCAATACAGTGAGCTAACTGATAGGCCAATCCAGCGGACTATCGCCCGTAAGCGTCAGGTAAGTAACGGCTTTATGATATAATGACGTGTACCCCATGCATCGCAAAATCAACAGCCAACCCTTCATACCGTGACGCATCGTAATCTAGATTGTGACGTCCAAACAAATTAAGGTGAATAGCTATCATATATGAACAGGTAAAGTGCAACAGACTTATTTCATTTTTGTATTCTTTATATGAAAAAACTAAAAACTAATCAATGCAAATTCAATGGAATTACTAAAAACGAATCAAGCTTCAAAAGCGCATAGCATGAATTGTCCTATTCTCTACCTTGTGCTATTCCCACAAGAATGCAGAGTGATAAATTTAGTCTAGCATATTTGAAAAGGAAGGTCAATAAAGTTTGTTTGATATTAATCACCTGCAAATTACTGTCTAACTCGGCTAACCCAATCCAAAGATTGCTACTTTTTTGCTGAGAGTTACCACTGCTCGCCGTTCAAAATTAAAATGAACAGAGCACTAAAAGCTTTATTGCCCAGCTAATTCACCTACCGCGCAGGCATTTAGGATATTCTAGCAGAGCAAAAAACCTTGGACTCCTCCGAGTGGCTAAAAGTAATTAGCACAGCAATTAGCACTAGAACAGTTTTTAATTTCCCACATTAACCGAGAAATCGACGCATTTCTACTGTTTGAGGTATACGGGATACCGATGTGCATAATTGTACTCAGTACTGCCTAGTTAGATGGATACTTAAGAAATAAATCAAAACTTTGGACTTGGTGAAGGGGAAAGCAGGCGATAAGAAATGCTATTGGTTCCAAACTTCGTTTAGTCCACAAACCATCGATTTTCGCAAACAATAAACCGCCAAAGCCTTTTAACGACCAATGTCAGCTATCCACTCAAACGCTTGCCCGCTATAGGCAATATTCGGCACTTCGGCACAAAAAGGTCCCATTTATATATAGAAAAATAGTGATTGATAAAATTATTCCATAATTGTAATTACACTGCGAAAATAGAGTATTGACGTGACAATATTCTTAACTAAGGCGCAAAAAGAAGCCCGGAGACAAACTGCGTGAAACCCTGATCCAGGACTCGCGCCACGCGCAGACAACTGAAAAATAGCCAGTATCGGTCATTTGATGCGGCAGTGGTCGCACATATCACAACACATCAGACAGTCGTTCAATACGGAAATGGAACGTGCAAAAATCAAACAGTGTAACACGTGTACGCCAAACCTAGAGAAACATGTGAGTGAAACGTTCATGTATATTAAGAAAAAGCTGACTGCAACCCATCTTATTCAATTCCTGACGTGTACCCGCTCATTTACTTAATCCATCCTATATTCACAACAGAATGGTACCACCTTATAATGCTCAAAACAATTAAAAGTATCTTGTCTATATGACAGATGTTGGTGTACTGAGGGGAGGTCCGTGTAGGTCAGGGTAGGGGATGTTGGTGTACTGAGGGGAGGTCCGTGTAGGTCAGGGTAGGGGGATGTTGGTGTACTGAGGGGAGGTCCGTGTAGGTCAGGGTAGGGGATGTTGGTGTACTGAGGGGAGGTCCGTGTAGGTCAGGGTAGGGGGATGTTGGTGTACTGAGGGGAGGTCCGTGTAGGTCAGGGTAGGGGATGTTGGTGTACTGAGGGGAGGTCCGTGTAGG
>JARFNR010352213.1:0-10959 GCA_030323935.1 Semibalanus cariosus
CAGAGATCTCGAGGACCACTCGGTCAATTTTGATGAGACAAGCACCATTTGATTCGTCATCAAAAGATCTTTTTGAAGCCCGAAATTTATTTTTTGTTAAAAAATGGATGCCAGGGCGCAAAAATACGAAAAATTGTGTTTTTTGAAAGGTCATTGCGGCCATATGGTTCGACCGATTTTCATGCCTCAAACGTTTTTTAGCTTCAAATGTCCTGGTCTTAATATTAAAGGACAAGTACCAAAATGAAAAATCATAGGCGTATTCAGGGGATGTAAAATGGGGGAGGGGGATTTTCTGATAACAAATATGTGGTGTTCGTGATTATTTGGGACGTTATGAACGTCACATATGGGCATTAATTGCTGTAACTTATTAAATTTAATATATTGCACATAGGCGAATCCAGGTAAACAACGTGGGGGGCACCACGCGCGTAACGCTTTTTATCATCTTACCAATTGGAAGTTGTACCTAATTTGACTTTTGAGGGAGGGTATCTCCTCCCATTTGTTGTACCTGAGTACGCCTCTGCCCAAAAAATATGTACAATCCCTGTATTTATGATGCATATTGCAGTGCAAATGTTTCTGACGCATTTATTGCACCGCAAACTACGAAGTAAGTATGCGCCGCAAACCGCATTCGTAACACCCTCCCCAAAACAGGAGCCTGGCACCGTCTCTGCCTGACCGATTTTTTTCTCGAAATTTCGACAAAACATACGCCATTCAATTTTGGGAGAAGTCACAAAGTGTCAAGACGCTAGGCGTAACGGTTTAGAAGCGGCAAGTAAAAAAACACCGAGGGGGCAGAATCTGCCCCGCGGGGAATGGGGTTAATGTACAGTGTACACTGGTATAGTGCAGACCATATGTTCTGTCCACTTCATCGACACCACCCGATGTCGATGCGCCCGGCGAATAAATCCCTCGTGTAAACGGCTAGTAGCAGTCCTTTCAGTGCACTATTCGAATAAACCCTCCATTTCTCTGGGGCGATGTTTTTGTCGTCTGCCGGAAGCTAGCTTTGAAAGTATACTTAAAAAGCCTTGCCTAAGCGCACCCGTTTAATTCAATGTCAACATTGTCCATCGGTGCTGTCTGTCGGTGCTGCACGCAGTGAAATGCAATGCAACTATTTATGCCCTCGCCCCTGATACCGGGGGCGAGGGCTATTGTAATTGAATTGGATTCCACTGCGTGCAGCACCGACAGACAGACAGAGACAAATGTGGTGTCGATGAAGTGGACAGAACATTTGGTCTGCACTGTACGTACACGCTCGTCGCTCAAGGCACCTTTAATTATTAAATACGATAAATGACACTTTGCCAAAGTTTACTGCAAGTTCAATACGGCTAAATAATAAGTTAATGAAGGAATTGCCAAGTTTTCAAAGACAAAGCTTGAATAGTTGATGACCTTGCAATTCTGCACAGGCTGAGTGTATGCAGAGCAAACTGGTTGGCGATTTGATGGGTACGTCGCTAGATCACATTACGTGCAGCACGACCCCAGACTATGCAATGATGCCGCATCGCATCCGACATCATCTCTTCTTTCTTATATCGTACTGTTTCTTCCGAGACGCACAAAACTCCTCGTCAGATATCAGAAGCTCAAGTTACTCGATGCTCTTCTATCCAGGTCCAAAGCTATTGTCAAGCTTTGTCTCATAATTAAGCACGAGATAACACAAGTCTAGTCCTGGTCCTCTTCCTTTATGTGCAGGCCTAAAGTGTCACTGTCTGTCCTGCTTAGTGCTTGGCATGGCATTGAATGGCTTAAAACCTACAAAGCAGATAGTAGATACCACTTTAGCCGTTTGAAGCTTTCAACCGGTTGCAGCGTCATGCGTATCGCCGGATTGCCACTTTTCTGTCTTCTTCTTTACGGATTTCCGTCCTGAGAGAAAATGCACTCTTTTGCAGTTGTATGAACTTTAAACACGTTTAAATCATATAACAGTGACATCAATGCTCATTTAGCCCATTATTTCAGCAATTATCAGCGTTAAAACTTTGGCGTTTTTCGAGACTTGTATCAGATAACGAGTACATGATCGGCATTACTGTCAACCACTTTTTTAGAATCTGCAGCTAATCTGCAGCTTTTATCTTAGAAACAGCTATGACACTTGTGTCAATTGTATGGCCCAGCCATAATCCTGTAACTACCAAATTATAATACAAATTGACCAACAAAGATAACAAAGGACCTTTCGAGCGTGAAGACCACCTTGGCATACGTGACAATTCTTACGCTCTTTGCCATCTGGATGACGATTGTAGAAGGTGTTACTAATTGAAAGACGTTGCAAACCAGGTTACCAGACACGCCATGCACACGTTTTTTTTTCGTTTTTCATCAATTTTAGAGTTTTGAATTATCTGCAATTCCTACATTGGATCACAAGACGATTTTGCTATTCAAAACTTACGGGACTCTTTATTATTACACATTGTTCGTCCAGGTTTTGTGGTTTTCTTATCTCCTTTTGTCTGGTTTGCAGCGTTGATAATTTGGGGGTGTCGTGAATGAATTTTGGCATGAAAATTCATGAAAAATATCGAATTTTATGATAAAAAAATGGGTAACTGCAGCTTTCGTTGGAACAAAACAAGTTTTTTCTTCTAATATTGCTTATTTTACCGGAAATATGCCATAAGTGAGATGTTTGCATAAGCATAAAAGAGATGACTGGCTCTGCCTCAACAAGTACTGCAGAAAGTACGCGGTGGCATCACCGCGCACCTTGAAAGGTCCTTACGTGCAGAAGAGGTAATTTCCAGAAAAATGTTGCTACCGTGGGCCTTCTACCATCTTTATAAGTACGTTTTACAATGTAACTCAATTATTCTGGAGAAAAAAATATAATCCCTTTAACCAACCGGTGCCGTGTCGGTGCTCGGCTCCACCTTGGCCGTGCCGGGGGCATCTGAACGCTCCCCTTGTAACTCGGATCCTATAGGGAGAAGGCGGGATCCAAAACACCATTTGATAGCTCTCTTTAAAAATCTTGTCGAAACTATTTGTCCATTTCTAAGATCGGGTAAATATTTAGTTCACCAGAGGTTATCAGTGGTCAATTTATTCAAGTACCTATAGGATTTTGCTCCAGAAACCTACAAATATGTCGGGAACAATGATAACTAAAAACAAACGGAAACAAACAATGGAAAGCTAAATTTTGACACTTCCGTGTTTGTCTCGGCAACATGCTTTGACAAATATTAATGGTGACCGGGTTAGGTCAACCTCACCAGTTGACCTCAGGTCAAGTTCATTTGTTGACCCAGGTAGGTCATGTAGCATATGGAGCGACGCGACTCGACGAGAAAAACACGTGGTGTTATTCGCGCGTCTCTATCTTCATTCCATCGAGAGCTATTGGTAAAAAGTGTTAGTGATGACCTCAGCTGACCTTCCAGTGTAGGTCACTGAGCAACAATTGCACCTGGATCATCAAGAACGAGCTAAAATAACATGATTATGAAAGAAATAAAAAATATTGGATTAATGCATATTCTCTGAATAGGAAGCATTAATATATTTTCCCATTGACTTTTAATGGGGAGGTCACGAAACTGGCCTGTCCTTAGGTCACCGATATAAAAAACGAGGTATACGAATTGTAGGTATTTATGACCTTATGAAATCCTGTAAGTTTCCATCTCTCGGGCAAACACTGTGGCTTCGGCACGACCACAAACATTTTTGGAGGTAAGATCACTTGACGTTACCTGGTGAACTGACCTGAGATGCCCTGAGGTCAAAGCTTTTACATAATGTGTGCAATTGATGCACCAATTCCTGTGCCAAATTTGGCAGCGCTGCGCGCTCCCGTTTTCCGCTATTCTCGAAAAACCTTAGAGGGCGTCCAACGCCCCCCCCCCCCACCCCGGCACAGCGCGGGTTAAAGAAACTCATGCCCAATACCCATACATACATCTCTTAATGTTCAGGTATCAAGATCTCCTAAGACCCCCCCCCTTGCCATGTATTTTTTTTAGTTTCCCTGATCGACCCCTTTCCTCCCTGCAGGTCACAGGGTGAGGTACAGCGGCTGCAGACACGGCTGGAAACAGCCCAGTCGGACCAGGACCGCTTGCAGGCTGACGGAGAGAAGGCTCACCTGTTGCTCAACAAGACGCGCGAGGAACAACGCCGCGCGCAGGACGAGCTGGAAAAACTCCAAGAACTGTACGACCGCAGCGCCGTCCAGTTCATGCGCATGAAGGACAGCGAGGCACGCTCCCGCGAGGAGGCAGAAAAAGTCAACATCGAGCTGGAGCACCTCCAGGAGAAGTATGAGCGCACGCAGATGGAGGCGAAGAAGCTGGCCAACGATCGCGAGCAGCTGAAGGAGGAGGTGGAGAAACTGATGTTTGATGTGGAACGTGCGAAGGCGCAGTACCAGAAGCTGCAGGGCAACCAGGAGCGCAGCAATGAGGAGACGGCGCGACTCCAGGTGGAGCTAGACAAGGCACAGGAGAAACTGGAGCGAAACCAGTCAGAGTTGCGGAAGGCGCAGACGGAGCGCGACAAGTTGCAGGCAGAGGCGGACACTGGTCAAGCGGAGATGGAACGCTACTTGGTGCGGATAGGCAAGTACCAGGACACGCAGGAGCGTGGCCGGGAGGAGCAGGAGCGGCTCAAGTTTGAGGTAGAGCGCCTCCGAGAGCGCCTGGAGAAGGCGCAGATGGAGCTGGAAACCGAGCATCTGATGAAGGAGCGGTTCGAGCAGGATGCAGCTAAGCTGCGCATGGAGTTGGATCGATTACAAACTCACGATCCCGGTCTGACGATGTCCGACGATGGAAAGTCGCGCATTCGGGCTGAGGTGCTGCAGGGAGAGCTGGAGCGCATGCGCGAAAAGTACGACTCGGCACAGATGGAGATCCGCAAGCTGCGGATCCAGCTGGAGAAACGTCACGAGGAGATCCTGATTCTGCAAAAGGAGCTGGACAAATACGAGAACTGCTCGATGAAGCTCTCGTCCGAGAAGGAGCAACAGCAGAGCGAGCTGGAACGCACCAAGTCCGAGCTGGCGCGCGTACGCTCGCGCTACGAGACGGCGCAGGCCGAGGCGACGCGCCTAGAGCAGCGCACCGCGCAGCTGGAGTCGGAGACGTCCCGGCTTCGCGGCGAGCTGCAGCAGGCGCAAGCTGAGGTCGAGCGGCGTCGGCATACGCCCGACGAGTCCAAAGGTGAGGCGGAGCGACTGCGTGGTAAGCTGGAGAGGGCGCAGGCTGAACTGCAGAGAGCGTCCGAGCAGCGGCGCGCGGTGGACGCGGAGGCGGCCAGGCTCGTTCGCGAGCTGGAGCACTCGCATCAGCGGCTGGCGCGCTACCGTGACAGCACCGAGGCGGCCAAGGTCGAGTTCGAGAAGATGGCCGCCGAGATCGAGTCGCTTCACAGCCGGCTGGAGCAGACGGCCGCCCAGCTGTGTGCCGCAGAGTCGACAAGGAAGGAGTTGCAGGAGCGACTCGGACGCCTCGACTCGAACGGCGAGCAGGCGGAGCAGCGAGTCGCCGTGTTTCAGGAACAGCTGGCCACCGCCTGCGGGGAGCTGGAGCGCGTCCAGCTGGAGCGCCGCACTACTGAGAACCGTGCCAAGAAGGCTGAGGAGGAGGTGGCCGCGGCGGCGCGGCGCACCGCTGAGCTGGAGACGCGCCTCGCGCAGCTGACTGCCGAGCGCGACCAGCTGGCTGCGCGGCTGGAGGAGCTGCGACGCCAGCTGGTCGCGCAGCAGGCGCTCAGCGAGGAGGAGCGCGAGGAGGAGGAGCGCAGCGCTCGCGAGCTGCACGCGGAGCTGGAACAAGCGCGTCGTGATGCAGAGGAGGCGCGCCGCCGAAACGAGCAGGCACTGGCGGCGGCTGGGAGTGATTCAGAGATGTTGAGACTAGCGCGCCAGGCAGCCGACCAGGAGCGGCAGCGCGCGGAGGCGGCTGAGGGCAGCACAAAGGAGCAGCGTGCGGAGCTGGAGCGACTCCGGGAGCGGCTGGAGGTGGCTAGGAGCGAGGGGCGTGCGGCGGGAGATGTTCTGCAGCGGCAGCTGGAGCAGCAACGCCTGCAGCTTGAGCAGCAGCGGCAGCAGCTGGAGCAGCAGCAGGCGGTGGTGCAGCAGCAGCAGCTGCAGCTGGCGACCGCGCATAATCCAGAACCACCGGCCGGCGACGCGATGGAGGTGCAGAAGCTTCGCGCCGAGCTGGAGCGCTCCAAGAGTGACATGCAGAACGCTCGGGTGGAGCGGGAGCGGCTGCAGTCCCAGCTGGAGATCGTGGTGCAGGAGTTGCAGAAGACCCAGGTCAGCGGACCCAGCCAGTCCGCGCGTCGCTGTCGTACTGAGTCCGATTGTGCCGTGTCCGTGTCGTGGCTCGCTGTCCCTCTCACCGCGCTTGAATGTGCCGTGGCCGCCACCGCCGCCGCCGCCGCCGCCGCACGCCTTGCACCTGCGTGGTATCTAGCCGTTCATGTTCACTCTCTTTCTCTCTCTCTCGCATTGTTCAGCCTCCGCAATCTTACAGCAATGCCTGGGCGTGTATGGTCGGTTCTGATCGTGGCCTGACGTGGTAAGCATATTCGAACACTCTGTAGCTCGTACGGCTGCTGTTGTGCACAGAGACACGCTTCTTGATTGTTGTAGTCTTTGGCGGATCCAGAACCTGCAACAATGGTTTGGTGGCCAAATTTCTGGAAGCATAAACAATTGATAAGATTTCGTCTACTTATGCATTACAAATGCTTTGAATGAGGAAATATGTCAATTATCGGCCGACTTTGGTCATTCTTGGGAGCCTTGGTATCGATGGCCCCCCTGGATTCGTTCCTTGTAGTAGTTGTTGAACTTTCGGTTTGACTTGCAGTGAGTGTTCATAAGTGTTTAGTTGTTGCTCTCTGTCATATTTGCGATTATTTATAGCTATCCTGCTTTGCTTCGTGGATTTTTGTTTTACCATGGGTTGTTTATTAGTTCATTTATTTATGTTTCAAATGTTTGCCATATATACGTATTGTGGCCGTTGATTATTCTGGAAATGTGTGCGCACAACATCTGTATGAAAGGCATATATTTGTCCCAGCAGCGTACAACTTTATCTTCGGTGCATTGTTCAGTCTTTGTGCATACGTGTGTATTGTGTTTTATTGTGCACTGTATAGTCATGTTTGTTGCGTTACTACGGTACAGCTTATGAATGTTTGTTTTGTTGCGTTGATGTAGACGGCTAATTACGGTAAAACTGAGTACTGGCTGTCGGCTGATGCCATAGAGGACGACGCCCGTTTTCGTTTTGCTTTCAGTGTGCACAACTTTGTATTGCCAAAGGAGCATATTTCACAAATAGTTTCGCTATTCTTATTTCTTGCTAACTATTTGTCATAAAATTTAGCTGTTGAGTTTATTATACCTCACTATCTCCCAGCACTGTCACCTGAGTACATCATAATAATAGCACATACATATTGAAAAACAAGTTCTAAAATATGTAGGTGTTATTATTTAATCAATCAGTTTGCTGCGGCCGAGCATTATTCTTCGCGTGGCTATCACAAGCCACATTCCTCGCCACTCACACACTACTCACTCTTCCTAACCGCATGATCTATGCAGATGAAACCCTCTAATACCCTCTAATGAAACCCTCTAAAACCTGAACCAATCATATAAATAAGTACATTTTAGGAACAAGCTTCAACCGCCAGCGAATGCATCTGAACCGCACCTCCCTGTGGACGCTCCGCAGCTGGACCTGCAGGAAGCCCAACAGAGGCTATCGACTGGACACGGCGACGGAGACACGGCTCTGCAGCAGAGGCTCGAGGACCATCGCCAGCTGGCCCAGCAGCGCGACCTGCAGCTCCAGCAGCAGAGCCGCCAGCTGGCCGACTCGGCTAGGCAGCTGGAGGAGCGCAGCCGGCAGCTGCAGCTGCTGCAGGCGCGCGTGCAGCAGCTGCAGGAGGCTCAGGTAAGCAGCTGCAGGAGGATTAAGTTAGCAGCAGTTTGAGGATTAGGTAAGCGGTCATGACGGCTGCGGCAACTGTCGAGGCGAAGTTCCACAAACTTTGGGCTGGAGTTTCAGGTCGTGTCGGTGAGGACGTAAAGGCGATGTGGAGGTTTGCGGTTATGTCGCACCACAAGGAAAATATGCTGATTTGATAGACTTCGCCCCTGACCCTCGTGTACCGCCGTCAGCCGTCAGCAGCGGATGGAGGGACGGAGCCGGCGGCGGCGCAGCTGGCGGAGCTTCAGGCCGAGCTGGCGCAGCTCAGGGAGGAGCAGAGTCGGGCGCAGAGCCAGTCGGAGCGGCTGCTCCACCTGATGCAGATCTCGCAGGAGGAGCAGCTCGCCAAGGACAGGCAGATCAAGGACCTTCAGGAGTGAGTAGAATGGGCTTTGCTCCAGCAGCTAACAGCGTGTAATATGTGTGTGTTCACTGGCCAGCTGGAGAAGTGAAGCTAGTTATCGGGGTGCCAGGAATTACATCGGGAAACGCCGAACGTGCTCCCGATGGCTGGGATTGTAACTCGGGAGACAGGGCCCCGTTTCATGTATGCGCGTTTTATTTTGTTTTGGAACATTTCTGGTGCATTCCTAAAAGGTAAGAACGTGTACGTTGAATAAATATATGTTTCAATTCAATAAATATATGCTTGCATAAATAAGTAGGCAAGATAGTGTCAAGCTCATATCAAGGTCAGGTCACATAATTTGTCAAAATTCGAAATTGATCATTATAAATGCAAAAGGCATGTTACTGGGCAAGTTTGCCTCAGAAATGCAGCGGTGACGTTTATTTTTTCGTGCTGGTCATTACACAAAAAATACGATATGAGTTACCCATATTTTAGAAGCCATAAGTATTAAACATGGGATCCGCCTCAGGGGGGACGGAGGGACGTGTCCCCCCAATATTTTGAACTTTTAACATTAGGTACGCCTATGGGCGTTGCATGGAAAGAATTGACTTCAGAATGCCTCTGTCCCCCCCCCCCAATTTTCGGAACGTGGCGGAGTTCTTGATTAAAAAAGTACAAAATGGTGATATTGTCGTGATATTTGGTTTGGGAATTGCCAATATGTGGTTCCCTAATTTATCGGTATTCCGTTTTTTTCTTCTTCATGTCTTTCAAAAGTTTGATTTTGTAGGCATTTTTCAAAACCATCGGGTTTTGAATTTTTGGGGGTCAAAAAGCAAAACTTTCAAATATCGGGGATAACAATTTTGTAGCTCTTGTCATTTTCTGTCTATTTACGTTTTGTTTTGCATTTTGCCTAAAATATGACATTTGAACGGTCTGTTAAAGTTAAGCAGATTTTTCGTCAAACTCGTGTGTAGTGACGTCACTAAATTCGCTATATCTCGAAACAAAATTCGCGAAATTGCTTCGTTTCTTGCACCGAAGACGTAACATTGTTGTATTAGAAGGTACCCGAATTTTCACGCTGATAGCGCTATTGTTATTTTAGCTATTGCGAAAGCTCGTCAGGGGGACGTTAGACGCCCTCACCCTCAGTCAATGGTGGGTTAAGCGAAACATTTCTCTCGAAGGGTGCAGAAAGTGTTCGATAGGCCAGAAGCATGTCATGTCGTGCCTTACCATCTGTGTTTTACCCCATGCTCTATGCGTGTCAGTGCGCTGAAGAGGGCTCGAGGGCAGTCCGCGACAGCCCCGCCCTCTGCAGCGACATCCCGGGCCACCACCCCGGCCGGCGGCTCCACGCCCAAGGTAGGTCCGTCGCCGTCCTCCACTGGTCACTGGTCCAGCTAGGCAGAGGGTCACTGTGCACTTGCAGACGTGTTCTCCGAGCATGCCCTTCAGACATTTAGAACAGTGTTGAAGGCTTCTGTCGGCTGCTTCCTCGCTGTTGTTCTAAACTGGCTGTGCGCCTAACACCGCTGTGCCGGGGTGCGGTCGGAGCGCCCCGGCTCCCAGCTCAGCAATGTCAGACTAACATCGCCTACATCAGACTAGCGTAGACAGTACTGCCGGTGTCTCGATGTCTCAATGTTCGGGGAGTGGCGAGGTGCGCTCCTCGCTCTCTCAGCTAACACACCACCGTGACTAACACTCTGCTTCTCTCCTCCATCTCTGCCTCTCGCTCTCGCTCTTCGCTGCCACCACGTCGCCGTCGCTCGGTGTACCCTGCGGCTTTATGTTGTTTCGTTACCATCACCGTGATTCCGTTGTTTCCCGTTCCGTTGCTGTTTGCCGTGGTGTTCTGTGCGTGTGCGTGCTGCGATGCGCGCGCCGCGACCGGCGGCGCAGCTGCCGACCTTGCTGCTCCCGGACTCGGCCGGAAGTGCCGCCAGCGCCGCCGCCAGTGCCGCCGGAAACGTAGCCGGTAACGCCGCCAACGCCTCCAAGGCTATGGGCGGCTTCCTCAAGAGTCTTTTCTAATGGCGCGGATGCTGACAATGCCGGCGCCACAGTCGTTTATGAGAGTCTCGTCGCGTGTGAAATCGTGTGGAAACAAGCGGACGAGCTAGGTCCGCGGGACCGAGCTGGGGGTCGCGAGGGCAGCGGGAGGGGCGGCCGTCGAGTTGTTGGCGGGAGCATCCGGCTCCCTGCCGCTGTGTCTTTTGTTTATGTTCCGCTCGCGGTGCGCGTCGGCCGGTGGTGTGCGCGTGCTGCCGCCGGCGCCGCTGACCGTCTGGCCGCCATCTGGACACCCAGGCCGAGCAGGAGGAGGCGGCGCGGCTGCGCTGCGAGCTGCAGCAGCGCAGCGTCGAGCTGTGCCGCCGCGGCTCGCGAATCTCCGAGCTGGAGGCCGAGGTGGCCTCCCTGGAGGCGGAGCTGGTGCAGGCCGGCCGGCTGCCCGAGCTGGCGCAGATGGTGGCGCTCGTCAAGCAAAAGGCGGCGCGCTGCCAGGAGCTGGAGGGCGCCCTCAGGGAGGCAGTGCGCCAGACGGAGGACCGCGAGGCCGCGCTGCACGACGAGGCCGAGAAACACGCC
>JARFNR010352435.1:0-17717 GCA_030323935.1 Semibalanus cariosus
GGTATATTGGTCATGGACAGCACAGGTCTGCCTATGGGCGCAAATTGACCAAAGGTGTCGGCGCGCCCTAAAACCCCAATAAACAAACAAACAGGTCTGCCTAAGCCACCAACGTTGGCAACTTACCCATCGGAAACGTCTGTTTGGGGTCAGTGGCAGTTCTGTTTCTGCAGGTTGGTGGCAATATTCGGCTCAGAAAAGCTCCATTACAATTTTCTCCTGATTTTTAAGCTGTTGGCAACTGTAAGCTCTCTTTACGGATATCATTGTCCGTGGCTTCCCTTTCGAAAGTAAACTTTAACATAAATGAGTGTTTTTGAATTCATCGAGATATTACACTATATAAGCAGCTCAATCAGCAGTAACTAGCGGAATTATATTACCGCAAAATTGAAGGATGCAACGGAAGTCTGTGTCATGATCAGACATCTATTGTGTCATGATCAGACATCTATTGTGTCATGATCAGACATCTATTGTGTCATGATCAGACATCTATTCAACGCGCCGAACTTGGTATTGATGCGGATACAGCCGCCACTTCCCTGGCTTTGGGGACTGCCAGCCACCGGTGGCGTATGTTTGCCTGCTGTAAACTCCGGCTCCGCCGCGGACCTTCCGGCGCCGTGACTGTCTATTTTGCGCCATAAAATTAGGAAGGGTAAACGACCAACACAAACACGTCCGCTGTGTCAACCGACGGCCGCAACAGCACGAGCTGCTGCCATGTGCGGGGGCGGGAAAGGCGGATGTAAGCCGTAGGTGGTGACTGGCCACCGTGTCGGGACAGGGATATACTTGAATTGTTATTAGCTGTATGCCAACATTGCACAAGTACATGATTATTGTATTTACAAATATATTTTATTCCTTGCGTAGCCTTTATAGTTTTATCAATTTTCATCGAGTTCAATACATTTCAGAAAAACCCGCCCATTTTACGCTCTAATGGACATGTTATAGCCACGTGCCTGCATCGCTTCTTACTTTGAGGCTGGGAGTAATGTAAATATATGCAGGCGGACTTGTTTAAAAATGCTGAAACCCCAATGACACAGTACATCAGGCTTGATAAGACTGCGATCCTGATGTATGTGGCTGGATCCGAGCTGTCCAGGTCGGTGGCAGTATTTATTTGCCTGCTGCCTCTTGGCGATGGGACTACGTCGGGAAACTGATTGCGCAGAACGACTGGATCCCGGTTGATGGCCGCCAGATTGCAGTAATGCATTGGTGTCTCGTCCCGCGCCGCAGTGTTTTCTATTTTCGACTGGTGTCGCTTGCATCTGGCGGGATCCTGTGGGCTAGCGGTTGTGATCAAGTTTGATTCACTTCAGTTATGGTTGTTGGCATATGCAGATGCTAAAGCGTCATTATTACACCAACATTCGATCATCATGAAAATCATCGTTCAAAAATACCGTCATTAATATTCGTCGCTTAGACATGCCCTACGCTAACCCAATTTGAGTTCTGTTAAGAGAAATATTTTAATAGCACGCTGTACTTTCTGAACTCCAGTGCCTTCTGTCGCAGCCCTGAGTCAATACAGTTGTGTTTTGCTTACAGCTGCTGCCCAAACAACTCATCCCTAGTGTAAGCAACGCCCCGCCTCTAAATTCGATTTCATTTGCGATGCGGAGGGGTCTAAATCTCCTGCATAAACATGGAAATTTTTGTCCGACCCCATGCGCGGCAGATAGTGCAAACACGTCGTGTTTACCGTTGCATCATGGTGAGAATTGCACGGCCGTTTCAGCATAAAGGCAGAGAGGCGGCGAGCCGGATGTCGATCCGGGCCGTGTACACAAACCGAGCGACCAAAATAAATATATCGCTGCTTTCACCACAACATAATCCGCCTTATCATGCCACGGAGAACTTTGATGCTCCATGATGCACTCATGATGCAGCTGTTCTCGGCCAGTCTGTTTGCTCGTCGTCTTGGAGCAGCTGTTCCTCGAACTGTTGCCCCGCTATTGCACTGCTGTGCTTGCTACCGATTTCGGACCTGATAGTGGTGCCTCCTTTGTATGTGTGCGCGTGTGTGCCCCCTACCCTGTCTATCCGCCTGGCTCCCTCCCAACCATTGTCACTCCCCCGCTGCCTGACGCGCGTCCGCTCTGATATCGAGCGCGCCGCGTGCGTCCGCCGCCCCGGCCGGGCAGCACACGCTGTTTTGTACACAATATTGGTAGTGTAAACACTGCCTTGTTGACACAATTACAACGCGCAGACAACGAAAACAACACGCCCCCTCTCCTGGTCAATCAATGCCATATTCAGCTGACTGCGTGCTCGCCCTGGCCTGCCCCTCGCCGCGATCGTGCTCGTTCGCTGCTGAGCGGGGTGTGTTGGGAGCAGGACATACAAAGTGCAGTGGTCGCGCCGCACAGAGTGTAGTGGTCGCACTGTACTGCACTGTATTGCCCATCAGCCGGCTGTGTTTCGGTCGATG
The DNA here is from genome assembly GCA_030323935.1 of Semibalanus cariosus. Classification (NCBI taxonomy): domain Eukaryota; kingdom Metazoa; phylum Arthropoda; class Thecostraca; order Balanomorpha; family Balanidae; genus Semibalanus; species Semibalanus cariosus. The sequence goes on from JARFNR010352435.1 coordinate 2,459, forward strand.
ACGCAAGCTGGGCTGTATCAGCAGTTATCGACGGTCGCCACGTATCCGATCGCAACATTTTACCAGAGTTGTTGCATTTTAGATAACGTCGAGTGTGGTGTAAGCAGCTGATGACATATACACAAACTGGGGACACTTTGTGAGCTTGGCAGTGTCAAAAGTTATCTACAGGCTACAGCGGCCACGTTTCTGGTCGCATCATTTTTCCAGAGTTGTAGCATTTTAGATAGTTTCCAGTATGGTTTAACCAGCTGATGACTCATACAGAAACTAGTAACGAAGGCTATTGGGTCTGAAGTTATCCGAGTTTACAAAATCCAATGTGAGTCACTCTGGTTGTGCTCACAGCCTCACGTGCAGATGATGAAACGCCGATGACACAGCTCGCACTTCCTGTTTCCGGTATTTCTGTTTATCGTCGGTTGGATGAATGTGTACAAGTGGTTAACCAACAGTCATTTACCTTCGACGAAATTCGCTGTCTCAGTGTCGTGTTCTGCGGACGCCCGACTTCTATGCTGACTTGGCTGTCGGCCGCAGCGAGGCGCCATACTGTGCCGCTAAGCTCCGGAGCTTGGCGGCACAGTATCCAGTGACTGCAACACCCGAGGCAGACGGTGCAAACCAGGCCGGCTTCCGACGATGTTATCGGCTAAGGACGAAAGTCGCCAGTACCTTCACTGCTCCCTTCGATATATTTCACATTTGTAAGCGATTTTTTAAAAACAAATATCTGCTGTAAAAGTTTTGAATTACTGGCACAATGTGGTCTTTTAACGACAATCGTGTAAAGGAGTGCCGGGTTGCCGGACCGCCGGTCCATATCGACTTCCGATATGACTGGATCATATGGTCCATCGCTCCTTACAGCGCTATACAGCGTGCTGCACGCATTCTGTCAGTCCTGTCATGTCATGTCATGTCATGTCATATTCAAAGTCAAAGTTGGCTGTTCACAGTTCAACCCATGCACGTTTATATAGGAATTGGTAGGTAAATGTTTAATATTGTTGATAATGGCATGGAGAGCAAACCCACTTCCTGAAAATACCAGGAAATGCCATCGATAAATTAAGAAACTAACGGAATGCAAATGTCAGTGATTTGGCAGCAGCCTTGTCAATACTTATATGGCTTCATGTGCGACATAAGTATATTTGCCAACATTTCTCCTGCGCATAGAAACCTCTCAAACCGCAGCCTTTCCATCAGAGAATGGGCGGCAGCGCTCGTTCGTTCTTCAGGCCACGGCATTCAGCACACGCCCTTCACGCCACGCTTTATTTAGATTAGCCAAATGCATTCAATTATCAAATTTAGAAACAAAGAGGAAAAACTACTTGTGTCCAGAAAAGCGTGAAGGCAATTAAAGCGTCATTGTTTACACCGAGAAAAGAGGTAATTTAATAAGCCACTCATTTAAACTCGCGTCTGTGATGAAGAGACTGGGAAGGAAAAGAAGTGCTCTATCTTTCACGACATTGTTCTTTTACTAACGCTGTTACACAAAGGCGTTTTCAAAAACTACATTGATGTGTAGGCTCATTACTACAACGCTGACTTTTGTGTCGAACTGCAATTCTCATTTGCTGTTAAAGTGTGTTTAACAAGTACCATTTCTTGCGAATCATGTATTATTGTCTTTTCTCTGTCTTATAATACAGCGTCCTGGTGACAACTCTGGATGACATGTAACAGTTCATCCATCGCATCGAAATCCTTTCAGCAATGATGGTGTCAGAAAGCACAGGATAGCTATTGGTCGTTTGAAATCTACACAAGTAGCATCGCCGGTCGTACATTCCAGTCGCCCGTTCTGCTCTGGCTTTCAGTGTTCTCTCTTGGCGCGTCGCTTTATTTCAGACTCCCGATCCCACCCTCAATCTTTCCAATGTGACAATATTTCGCCATCCTACAATAAAAATTTGCACCATTGCTGTCAAATGGCCGCCTCTGATTGCTGTAAAACGCCACGAAGGCTCTAGAGAGAGTTTAGTATACTTTATGGGATTAAGACAGAGTTTGCTGTTCCCCGGGGGCATATCGACGCGGCCCGAGAAACGAGGACGGGTTACGCTTGACGATGTCCAAACTGTTGTGGGCTCATAATATTGTTCTCGTCGGGTAACCATCTCCGAATTTATTGGAGATGAGCCGCGGTCTGGAAGAATACTAAGCCGAGCGGTGGCCGGTGCCGGGGGAGCTGGCTCGGGACGGTGACGGGATCGGGGCGACGGACACCGGACCCCGGGGACCCGTCCCGGTACGGCTGGCCGCCGCTGACTGCCGCTGACTGCGGCTGACTGAGGCTGGCTGCGGCCGCGGTATGGCTGGACTCTGGGTAGCCGGAGTAGGCTATGAAACAAAGAGCCGATTAACCCATGCACATCAAAATGATCCGACGTAACACTTCACGCTGAATGCCTTTTAGAGATGCTGGATTTTATCGGTGGTTTAGTTCAGAGAAAACCTCAAGAATTATGTTTGTCTTAGCAGGAAGTTATTCACTGTTCAATTAGCATGAAGCATCAACTAACACCGATTTAATTAGTACCAATTAACTGCTGGTCACCACTGATTAGTCCATCATTCGGCAGTGTTCGAATGGAGCCTCGTCTATCAATACGCCGCCAGCTGCCCAATGTCCATAGTCCAGCCCGTCAGCGGACCACGGGCGCGTCCGGACGCCGGCGGCCGCTGCCACCGGCCGTCACCACTGCTGCCTTCAGACGCCTCTGAGTCGGACAGACGCGGATGCCGCCCCGGTTCCGGACCGCTGATTATATCGGCTCTGAGGCCGCGAGACGCTCCGATCTGGCAGCGTTTCGAGTCGGTGGTGATGGGGGGGGGGGGGATGCTGGCTTCTGTCGGGGAGATAAACATATAGGGTCTGGTGATCATAAGCCATTATCATGTGTTATGATCACTAGATAGCATAAAGCCAGGCTGTCAGCGGGTAATGCCTCGGGCAGGCGAACGGACCAGTGAAGTGGTAAGGACAGACGGTGCCCTGGCATTCTCTGAGAATGCCTGTTGTTTTTAGGCTCATAGAGACAGTACCTGGAATTGTAAAAGATAGATGGTATAATTAATTACCAATGATAAGAAGGTGCATATAAGCTGCGTGCTGCCGCGGACAATGTCTGGAAGACTGGGAAAGACAGGTGCGTGGGGTTGACTGTGGCAGACGGATAACATCTGGAATTTGCTGGAACAGGCAGGCGGTGGCTGGAAATGTCAGAAAGATAGCGTCGTAGACTGTCTGGAACAAGCGTACATCACCTGTCAATAATAAGGTGGACCGTAATATTCATTCGAAGCATTCATTGTACAAGGAGCTTTCTGCTCGGAAAGTATTCTTACAGTACGGGATTGATTCACCAAAGCACGGCCAGTCGCTTCAATGACTTGAAGCACGACGGTGATACGAGTTGCGACCAGTAGCTTTATTTCAACTACTGCATCGTGTATGTAATCATTCCACTGACCACATGGATTCTAGGTTACTTTGCAGATACTTCACTCTCGGTTGATGATTACTTCAGGGAGCGGAATGAGTCCTTTCACGAGGCACGTACCTATAGCTTCCCATTATGGAGCACCAGTGGTCATGTCATCCTGCACTGACCACTGACCATTGGTCTCAACCAAATGAATGCAATTTACCTTTGCAATCAAGCGGCGCTATTCTTAGGTAGCCGTAACTGCTGAAGATTAACGCGTTTTCACAGAACTTAACAGACAAAGGGGTCATTCAGTCCCGCTGATATCCAATCTTTGCCCCGAAGAGCTGTTAGTGGCAAATTAGTTTTTTAATTGAGTTGCAGCTCTGGTCAATAATGCAGCGTCCAGTGCTGCCCGTGATCGATTGATGGGTACTGTGACGGCGCCTCTGATCTGCGGCCAGCGTGGCGCGCGCGGCGTTCGAGCCGCACCTGACGCGCCATGGCCGGTCGATGGCAATGTAATCAGCGCCCCGGTGACGTTTGGCGGCGCACCGCGTCATTAGTGGCGCACTGAGGCCATTTGGTGCGCGCCAGACGCGTCACTGTCGCCATGCTAAGGAGTGTGGAGGTGAGTGACGGTGCCTGGCGTACCCCAACCGACGTGATGGACATTGGACAGCACTGGTACTGCTAGCGTGCCCTGTACCGACCTCAAACGTCCGGCCAGGGCACGGGGGAGGGTCCTAGGACAGGTGTTGTCCGGTTGATGATACCTACTGGTAGTGGTGTCCCGCGCTATTTCCTGAGCTGAGGTGCGCTGTTTGTGGACAGAAAGCTACTGGTGTCAGAAGGTGCCTCCCTTAGCTCAGCTCGTTGCACATCGCTCGATCGTTCGCCATTGTCGATGACATAAACTCATCTGTGCCTATTCGAGCAGTCGCATCTTCCGTGGTGACCTTAGTTACCATTTTCGTCAACATGTCATTTTGTTATCGTTTGTAGACGTGCGATTTTTATATTGAGATTCCATAACAGATATGCTAAGTGATAATGGAATTCAAAAATGTGATATATTTAAATGCAAACGTTTCAATACAAGTATCTTGGTCACTGTACGATCGATCAAGAGCCATTCGAGCTCTTCATCGATTGTGCAGTGACCAAGAAACTTGTATTGAAACGTTTGCATTTAAATATATCACATTTTTGAATTATATTATCACTTAGCATTTTTTGTCCGTATATGTGTAGACGTGCGATTAATTTGATGAATAGGGCAGCGAAAGGACTAGCATCCTACTTGTACTTTTAGCTTAGGGGCTAATATTATCACTATACCAATGATATTGTAAAGCTACCGCCTTATACACATAAAAGCTTTGTTGTAAATCATTGAGCATATTTTTTCAATTGCTCGTCGTTCGGTTCGGCCAGGAAACGCCCGTCGTCCCACCATCCCGGCTTGGTACGGACGGAAGTTTCTCCCACCTGCCCCGGGCACCTGCCCCGGGAGAGCCCGGGGCAGTTCTGGGACGTCTCAGTCCTGCGCTGACCCCACCTTCCAAGCGGCGGTCCGGTGACGGTGACCCAGCATTGGATGCGGCGCTTCTGCCGCAAACAGACGCTTCTTCGGGCGTTCCGATTGGTCGGTTGGGCCCGCCGCCGCCGCTGATTGGTCGACGGCCGTCCGCCGCGTCAGCCGCCACGGTTCGCGTCCACGCAAATGCGGTCCGCGCCGACACCGACACTTGCCTGGCCGCGTCGCAGTCGACGACAGGGACGCGCGACGTCGGCGGCGACGCTGCGGTGACCGACTATCGGCCGACGACAGCTGGCAGTCAGCGATCGACGCACCCTGAGCCGGCCCGGCGGCGGCCCGACCCGCGCGGTAGGTCACCCCGGAGCAGCGGGCACAGTGGTAGTGGTTGAAGCCGTGCGAACGGTGGTTTGGGTTATTTTGTTTCATATTGCTTTGAGGGCTGATACAGTCGCGGTGACTGGCGTTGAGTCAAGCTGTGGTTTGTTGTGGAACTAGACACTGCTTCGCCAACAACCACCTCCCGCCTGCCTGGAATGTTCTTTTACGACAATTGCCCATGCGTGCTGACTTAGGCTGACTTAGATTGATGGTTCAATGTTCATGTTCTGAACAATGAGGCGAAGGCCAGCTTTTCTGGGTTTGCGGCATGTAGATGATTGCTCCCGGGATGTTTGCCGATGTAGCATTACATGAGGTCTAGCTCAACTATCTTTACCCAGTGGCGGATCTAGGAATCGGTCAAAGAGGGGGCCACGCAGCAAAGTGGCCCCCCAGGCCTGGGTGGGCCCCTCAAGACCCTTTTAGTTCAAAATATGCCTTTCACATGCAAAAATGGGCCTCTACAACCCAGAATTGGCCCTCTTCAAGCCAGAATAGGACCTCTCTAGGTCGGAGTGGGCCCCTCTAGAAGTCAGGCTGGGCCCTCTGGATGTCAGAGTGGGCAAACTTACCTGTGAGTTGTTGGAAAATGGACTGGAATTCGTTTCGAGTCACTTCAATTGGCTATGGGGCCCCCTCGGGCTATTGGGCCTTTGAGCCTTCGAGGCTCAATGTGGTACATGATCCCATGCCCCCCCCCCCCCTCTGGATCCGCCACGGTCTTTACCTTCATGCCAACCTGAATATCACAACATTATGCCACCTCAACGCTAACGTAATGCCTTGTTTGTGTATCGTCTAAACCGTACTGCTCCGTTTTGTTTGCCGTCGCCACAGGACAGCAATTGATAAGTTATGCTGTCAGCAGTATTCTGTTGTCATCCTTTCCACCCGCTTTGAAGCAACAGTGTCTGCTTATTGTTATGCTCCTCGAATCGCATAATCTGTCATTATCAATGAAATTGTATTATTCGGGACCCAATAATATCGGAATAATAATCCTTTTGTTTTGCTAACGGATGAGTTCTAGGAACATGTCCTAGCCTGGCCGCCCTCAGCACAGTTGTAGTCTACGCAGCTGAGGAAAACAAGTGTGCCCTACTAATAATACATTGGTAAATAAGATTTGCCTTTTCTGTATAAACAGCTGCATAATCATAATTGGAATGAAGTCTCCTTATCACGGCAGTTCAGATGTTCATTCCCATCAGCGTTACTGTCTGCTTCACGCAAACAAATACCTATGTGGTAAGGGGCAGTGTTGTCATAGTACACTGGCCTCAACCAAGAGACTGCTAAATTCACTCCCTACCATCGAAGAGGTCTGACCGCCACCTCCTAAAATACTGTTTCTTTTCCAAAACCAATGTGTAATGCAGACCGCAGGGGTGCGTGAATTGGTAAGGCCACTTCTGTGCTCGTGCGATCGTGGTTTCCTATGACTAAGGATTACAAGCATTCGTGTTTCATTATATAAATGAGAAGCAATAGATGGTAATGGCTTAGGCCGCATTTTATTTGTGTGGGGCACACTTCTCACTCTCCATAGCATGGTAAAGCGCGTAACAGATTGAGAACAACTTGCATGACTCTAGTAGACTAGTACAATGAATATTATACATGCTACTCGGCACAGCGGTCAATTTTCTTCGCAATGATTGCCTTTTCGCTGGAAGTGGTTCTAGGAAGTGAGGACATATTATAATTATAATACATTTCAAAGGACAAAGTCGCACTTGCATGGAGACATCATGCAATGTGTCGGTATTGTCATCTATACGGCACGGGAAACCTAACACATAGAGGGACGCGTTTCGTCATAGAAGACTTCATCAGCACCTTTAATGACGAAACGCGTTCACGTATGTGTTAGCTTTACCCTGTCGTATGCCATAATTGTCTGGATATTAATACAATTGTCATACATATTTATGATAGGGACAACTAAAATGACACTTAGAATGTCGAATATCATTATTGAGATGCAGAAAGGGCTTATTATATTTTGATTATAATGAATGCATATATAATGGATGGGTGTGATGAGCATTGTGCAGAGAAACAAAAAGATGGAAAATATAGCCTGTGCTCATGTTATGGTAATTAAAAAATGATGAAAAGATTAAATACAATTTGTCTTTGCTTACAATACGTAATTCATGCATCTTTGAAACATCGCAAATATGTGAAGCTAGATGAACACTCATTAGGTCCGCTTAGGGCGTTATGACATTGTATGGGTGTAAGTTGACGAAAGATCTTCCATGATGCACATTCCTCAATAAGCAAAGGTGCTCACAGGCTCCAGAACATACGGAACATTGAACGGTTTACTATCCTTCGTAATTCTGTTCTGCTGGGCTGTCACGGCCAAGCTCCGAGGGTTGCCAAACACCCAAGCATTAGTTTGAGTGGACTGCGGGCGACCAGTCAGGGGTGAAAGCTCCCTGTCGAAACGATGAGGGTGACCTGACTTCCTGGCTCCCCTACCTGCGTGTCCTCCGATCCGGACTTATTTCGGATTAGTGACTATCACACTGAATATTTGCGTTTCGCCACCTAGGCATTTCGACTTTGTTGTTGCAGGGCTTAATTCATCCTACAAAGCTCTTGTTATTGATGGCCTATGTTGCCGTACTAACTGGCTTGAATTATAACCGCCTAATTTTCTTAACCGCGATGTTAAAGGGAATGTTTCACCTTTCTGAAAGTTGTCAAATATACCCTGGTTGTATTACAAAATGTGAAGTAAGTGCTGCTGAAAACGATGGTGATATTTGTTTCTCGAAAAGTCACTTTACTTTATAAAATAAAGTTTTTTACATTTGGACAATGCCGTCATTATTGAGATCAATCTTTTCAATCAATCTTCGTCAATCTTTTTAGACAACTCTGGCGATTTGAATACAAACAAATCTTTTGTTATCGTACTCGGAGCAGGTAATACAGCCAAGGTTCGAGAAATACAAGTCGTTTTTCTCCCGGGACCAACAATTTTGAAGTGGCTGTCAGCCAATCAGCGGCGGGACTTGCATAGACCCTCTTTTGCAAATTCAAAATTAAATTGCTAAAAAACGGTGAAGTTTTGGGAAAAATGTTTTTAGTAATTTATACTTTTCAATAACGGCCAAAGATAATGGCTATCTCAGTTCAAAACCAATACAAGGTGAAACGTTCCCTTTAAGCTGTTAAGCGGTCCTCCACAAAGAACTTCTCATTCAATGATTTATTCAGGCAACAAGTCTGCATGTGTGTTTCTTGCACTTGTTACGTTGAACAAATATTTTCTTCAATATGGTTTGTAGACCAATGCAACTACATTTTCTGGTTTCATACAGTGTCGAGTATATCGACTTTTTGACAGGTCTGTTCTCCTTCTACTTAGTTGTCCCGCTGTTTTGGTTCACTGATCCTTTTTTGATACGACATCCAACATCGCAACTTATTGTCATAGCTGTGCACTGGTATTTATGTTATGTTTATATCGCACGCAATTTAGATATATTTTGTGAATTTGCGTCAAAAATAGCCCAAGTCAAGTTAAACGTGCTCGGTACTTAGAACTGTTTGCAAGTCTCACTAATGACGCTTTCATGGGATTGCGAATTTTATCGCGTTTAACTACGCTGTTCACCACAGTTCAAAGGGCCACGGGGACGGCAGCCATGTGAAATGCATGACAGCACGTGCCACGAGTAATGCATCATTAACGTACCACCAAACCGCTGCTTCGCTGGTATTCAGTACACGCGTTCCACAGCGGGGCATGTGTCAGGAAATGGAAACTTTTGACAAATAACTGGGCTGATGACGCTGAGGTGGATTGCATACTCCTGTAAATTACATATGCATATTTTATTACGATTTCGAAATTAATATTGTGCACATGTGAACCCAGAATGAAGTAAATTGAATACACCAAGTTTAAAGTTTTGCTTTGGAATATTACTCATTTGAGCATCCCTCGCTGGACATTGAGTGTTTTGGTATTTCAATATATGCGGCAGTCTTGAAAAGGCCGCCTGTTTTAGGAAAACATGGCCTTATTAACTTTCGAGACACATTCTATGATGCTCAAGTAACTCCTTTTCTGCTTCTTCATGAGAGACAGTTTTCCCTTGCATGCTCACTTTTTGTACGGCTAGTGTACAATTATAGGATGTACACATATATGTAATGATATAATATAGCACCGTTATAGGAAATGTAATATGCAGTATGAGGTAAGGTAAAAAACTTAACTAGGTGACTAGGTCTAACTAGGTCTAAATTGTGCAGTGTTTCGGGTCATTGCTTCATTATATTTCATGTTTGCACAATGCGCATTGTTCACTTACATGAAGTCTCATCAAATTATCTTTACACTGCCGTGTTAACTTACTCCACTTAATGGAATGGAGGCAAGGTAACCAAGTAGCACCTCGCATCGCAGCAAAGCTGACTGTAACAGCGAATATTTCCGCAAATGCTTCGGTTTACATAACTGGTGACCTCGCATTTCATGTCAGCACTTCCGGGGTACGCATAGCCGTTGTCAAACTAATTAACAACTCAACACCAACTCAACGTGGTGATTCAACATGGAAATGCGTGCGGTCCCGATTGTGCCGAGTGGGTGCACTCGGGTGGCATGTGGAAAAGCCGGTATGTAAAGGTAGGCCCGCCGCTGCGCCGCCACCCGGCCTGCGCCCCATAACTCTGCTAGCCAACCACGCACCGGGGCAGCTCCACACACCCTTGATCAAAGCCACGCTTGTATCGCGGCCCTTGCTGAAGCCGCATCAAACGCGCTCCTGCTCCAACCCAGCCACCAGGCCGAAACGCCGCCCATTGCATGTGTTTATCAATTGGACGCACATGAAAAGAGGTCCACGTTGGTATTTATGCCGGCGGTAAATATTTGGCTGCAACGGACGCAGGCCGGCGCCGACCTGTAAACACTTTGCAAGACAAATATAGCGCGCCGGCGGCAGCCGCGGCGCAGCGTCCTGTCGCGGTCTGGTCCGCTGCGGCGGGTATGGGACAGCGCGCCGGGTTCACCGCGCGGCGCACTGGGTTCGTCGCGCTGGGTTCATCGCGCGTCGCACCGGGTCCGCCGCGCTGGATTCGCCGTACGGTCATAGGGGACGAACGAGACAGGGTACGGTACGGGGGCCGGCTGCAGGGGGCTGCAGTATCACTCGGCGCGCCGCACAAAAGCCGCCCTTCGTTAATCCAGCGGCATTTGTGCCACACGGCGGCGGCGGTAAATATTTGTCGACGCGAGGGGAGACGCCGGTCGTCGAATGCGACGCAGCGGCGGCTGAGGGTGCTGCGAGGGGTCAGCTGGTCTTAGTCGCACTGGGGCGGACAGAGCCGTCACTGCAGGCTCAAAATCACCCTAATGCCGACCGCACTGCGTACTGATAATAAACATTTGTACGCCTGGTCTGCAAAATGCGTAGGAGATATAACAGATCGAGCAGTGAATCGTATCAGCGGTCCATAAATATATAACATCCAGGGCCTAGTTTCCCGGAGCCGGCCGGCCGACGACAAAGAGGCCGGCGTGGTTTGCATCGCTCGACACCGCAGTGGGGGTGTGAGCGCGTCACATCTGTCGACGGAGGCGGACGCGGCGCGGTGGCGGCGATCTGGGGAAGCCGGCCTGTCCCCCGCCTCTTTACCGATCGCTGGCAGATGGATGGGCCATAACTGGCCTGCGTCGGCCCCGCCGTCAGTCCGACCGCCGCAGACGCGGAGCCCTCGCACCCCTCACGAGCGTCACATTTGTCGCGGCGGCGCGGCTGTTGAGCGCGGCGAGTCCGGCGCGGCGCGGCGTGTCCGGCGCGCCGGTGGCCGGCTGCTGCTCGTAATCGCCAGCCCGCTCCAGACGCCTCCTCAGGCGGCATAAAATATCGACACAATCTACTCGACAGAATGACCACATTACAGGTTTTATGTGCGATTTGTCCCTTGCAAATCGGCCCTCTTATTGAAATGGCCAAATGTGCATTGATGTACGAGAAAATATGCCTGGCCCGGCGCTTTTCTCGGGACTTATACACGGGTGAGCAATGGTTTCGACCGCCATATCTCACAGTGGCTGCGGTCGCTACGGTTATTGGTTTTATTGAAAAGTCGTATTTTACGAAACGGAACATTTCTACCCAATGTATTTCCTCATTTGTATATAGTATTAGCGGGATCCGATTCGGCGGGAGCAGATTTGCCGGCCGTTTAGGTTTGTGATCGGCGGCCGCGCCCTGTTCAACATGCAATATGCTGCCGGCCCGCTTTGTACGCCGGCCCGGCTCGGAGGCGATATGTGCGATATCTGGGCGGCCGAACAGAGCGGCTGTCATGGAGCAGACGAACGCGGGGCAGACGCCAGCGGCAGCGAATCGGCGACTCATGACATCGGGCCGCCCCCAGCTGCTCAGCGCGACAGCTGCCACAATAGCAGGCCACCTGTGAGCAATCAAAAGTCGCCCTGGCCAAGTTGCCAGAATTGACAGTCGGCTTTCCTAAAAAATGAGTACTTTTTGTTCATTGGCGTCATGACGTTGATCTGTCACCGCCAGGTATTGCGTTGTTGATCGGAGCGAGCGTGTGGGCGTGCCTCGTGCCCTTGGGCCTCACTGACACCACCCGCCCACGTGTGTTCTGACGTTCACTGTCAGCGATCATCCCGCCAGCGCGGCGGCGTCCTCCCCATCGCGTCACCGTCGAGCACGGCTCAGGTGCGCTGTGTCCGGCGGGCGGGGCGGAGGCAGGTGTCGGCGAGTACTATTCTGTGGCGCCGCGTCGCGTGTCACCGCTGCCTCCGCCGCCCGCCCGCCCGCCGCTTGCCCGATCAGTCCGGTACAGGTGTGTGCTGTCACTAGGTCGTTGTTTAGCGCCTCCTGGGCCCGTTACCTGCCCAGCTAGCAAGCGGCGCCGGAACACTACCCTGGTGACGGGGGCGATATCAGCCACGCGCTCAGGCTTCAATAGTCCTGACCTGTTTGGTCTGGATCTGGGACTCCTGTGGTGGATTCTGACGGCCAGGGAGCGGCGATTATGTGTTGGGGTGAATGGTTGTGGGAGCTGTCTGTCACAGCTATGGGCTGTTGTCGCTGCCGGTGGGAGGCGATATTTCAGCAGCAACGCTCCCTCCTTCGAAGCTTGTCGCTTACACCGCATGACGAGGGGAATGTGGCGGTAAAACTTATGCAGACACGGTTGTATAGTTGGAGGATACGTAGTCCAGTCGGTCGATTGAAATGACTCCCACGAGGCTGCGTTCCGTGCCATTTTTTAAATTATACATGGACTCAGTGCTCATGTCTGGCGCCTGTATGTTGTGATTGTAATAGCACGGGTAGACTAAAAGCTTTCGAACCGTGTCGAGCTACCGCTCTAATGGTGCATTTTCGTAAATAATTTGCGAAAGCGTATGAAACTACTCCTATATTGCCCAAGAATGTGCTTACTTTGAGAGCAAGACCGCGCATAACTCTGTACCTTAAGCGTGCCAAGACAAGCTTATCAAAAGAATCGCAGGTGATTACATGTGTGCTGGACCTCCACTGGTATGGCGCTTTATTCTGCAGCACTCTTGGATGACTCGTTGGAGCGTTAATGTCACTTTATCGGCTGTTGCAATGATTTATTCACATATGCTGCGCTGAACGGTGGAGCACTACAAGGACAGTTTTATTTACAAAGGAGTTTGTCTGCATTTTCAGTGGTTACGTCTTAAACCAGTAAAACGCCTTTGTGGGCGATGACCGAGCGGGCGCGCTCTGTATTATTTTTTAACGATCTCCTTTCTCGAATCCGCCAAAAGGAAGTGCACGTCCTGAGCACTGCATGTTTTATCGTATAAATAAATGCTTAGATCAAAATTCGTTGACTATGGAAGGCTTCGCCGGCGCAAATTATGCGGACGAGAACTATTAATTGTAACTTTGTACACTAAGCTAAATTATAGCTTTCATGTGCATATTTGTGCTCAAAGTAAAATTGATTAGATGTAGCTATCCAATGGTGAGAGCCCAATCTCAATCGAGGCAGTGGTTGCAAAGTTATTAGCTTCCGAAAAGCGTCTTTACGGCCGTGTCGGGCCGGACCGGGATAAATGCAAATTTGTCTAGTAAGCTGACGAGAGACCTCACGGGCGCTTCGCGCCCGCTCGGTAATCATCTGAATATTTTACTTCACTTTTTACTATTATCTTATCAAATTATACTTGGTATCACTAAAAAAGTGTTCCCAAATTCAATTTATTCATTATTCCATTTCCATTTATTCCATTTATCCAAAGGTTAAAAATTATCGGTCGCATAATTCATTCAAGAAAGCGTCGGACCTCAAAGCCACTTGCCTATCATATATGTAATTATGGGTCCGAGCCGTTTCGGTGTTCCCTTCTTCCCATTGACCGGAACAAAATACAGCCAGTCCCAGCAATCACAAGTTGGTGAGACGACTTCAGACGTCATCAGTGCTGCTGGGTGAACTGCGTTTTGCCTTTTACATAATCATTGCCATTCGGTTTTCCGATGATCTGGAATTCGTTGACTTGACTGCCATGGACAGAATCCCAGACAGGCAGAGACGTCCACTCGTTAACACACTTTGCGTTAACTTGAGATAACAGTGATCCTCTTGATCGAAAATTACAAAAAGAGAAGTCAATGCACATTCACGGGTCATTTTTATCAACGTAAAATCGGCGACAAGCTTTGATTTATTCACTGAATTTTTAACCAGCGTTTACCTTTCCAGTATACGTTATGTTCGCTATGTGTTAAATATACGTTCGCTTTGTCAACAACCACACAATTATGAATGGGCGCCACATAGCCTAGCAGCTGTGGCGCCCTTAAACCCAAATCATCATCATCATCATCATCACATAATTATGGTAAAATATTTTAAACGCATACAGAGTTATAGGTATGTACCAGATCATGTTATCTATTGTATTTATCGCACTAGTTTATTACTCAATTTAGTGGATGTGTTTTAGTTTTATAGGTATTTGTGTATTGCGGGACATTTGTTCTCTTTGCGGTATTTAATGTGAATAAAACAAGCAAAGCAAAAACGGTGATGTGTACAGTACACACACGTTACGTACATATGCCAACAACTTCTTTTTCAGCGCGCTTTTGTAATCCTGCTTATTTTTGCACTCCTACTCCAGCTGCACTTCAAGGAATGTTATTTCCCCAAATATGTGGGAACCCTGTTTTCAAACCCCGTATTGCAATGGAACCAATTCGCGGTACCTACTAGTACGCTAAAGTTCAGCTCAGATCCGCACTTTGCGAGGCACTTATATAACAAATAGTTTGTCGGTGGCCGACATTTGGCCATGCAAATGTGAAGGTCATCGCTTGCTGCGGCGCGTCCGTTTGAACCGGGCGCGTCAGACATCGGGAGCACAGTTACCACTTCCCAGCACTAGCATCGCGCTTTCACCAGCCGTGTGCACCGCGGCACCCACCAGGCCACTGCCGTTCGATCGCGCCGCTCCGGTGCACAACGCCGGTGCAGGGCGCCAAAAGATAAACAAGTAAATAGCCGGCCGGCTCGCAGCGGTGTGTAAACAAGGCTTTTTGTAAACAGTCGGCCGGCGTCGTCGGAGCGGGCAGGACGTCCGCGCTACGCTCCGGGTCTGGCGGGTCGGCTGCGGGCGGATCGAGTGCTGCATGCTCCGTGTGGGCGGCTGCTCGCGTCAGCCAGACGAGTGTGGGAGCTCGCCGGGAGGTGACGTGTTCGTTGCTGCGGCACCAGTGCTGCCGGGACTGACGCACGAGGCGGCTGGCCAGGGACGGGCGTGATCATACCCGACGTCGCCGTGAGTAGTAGTGGAGTGTGGTGGGGTAGGTGACTGGGTGGGGTAGGTGGCTGGGTGGGGTAGGTG
>JARFNR010352436.1:0-10952 GCA_030323935.1 Semibalanus cariosus
TATATCGTACCAGTGTCACAGAAGCGTCGCTATCTTCTAAAAAGTGGAGGGGTCTTCTGCCAGGGGGCGCCATACCCAGAGAGGGGCGCCCCAGCCTAAAGGGGCGCCAACCCCATGCACTTGCCGGATTTCACTCAGGATCGGCTTTAGCCATGGGTTTGGGGGGGGGGGGGGAAATCCAGTGGCGTATTTCCAAAAGTATTAAGCGGGGGGCGGGTAGCAGGCCGTGAGGTCATCAGAGCGAGACAATTATTGACCGAGGAGGGGGGCGTTGTCATTCTATCTGCAACTGTAGGTATGTATGTACATACATATATACGTCCGACAACCGTTTTTTTTTTACAAATCATGATTTCAAGACCTTTCGAGGAGGCATGGCCCCCCTGTCCCCTGGATCCGCCCCTGATTTCACTTGCTTAATTTTCCGGACCCTCTTTCACATAAAAGAGGTGAGGTGGTGAACCATGAATATAGATACCGACGAATCAAGACGAAATATCGAATATAAATGTACACGTTACGCAGCGCGCAATTAAATTTTGTTTTGGTTTTCAATAAAAAAAATACAGCTTTGACAACTGCAAACATACTTGCTTAATTTTCCGGACCCTCTTTCACATAAAAGAGGTGAGGTGGTGAACCATGAATATAGATATCGATGAATCAGGACGAAATATCGAATATAAATGTCGACGTTACGCAGCGCGCAATTAAATTTTGTTTTGGTTTTCAATAAAAAAAAATACGGCTTTGACAACTGCAAACATACTTGCTTAATTTTCCGGACCCTCTTTCACATAAAAGCCGGACACCGCACGCTTATGCAAGGACTGCATATTACACATTAACATTGGACATATTCATGACTGCCTGTGAGGTCTGAACTCAAAATCACGCGACGTAAAACAAAACATCGCGGTTTATATCGGTCTTCTGCTATGGCAACTGCGCTGCCGTAAACATATTTCACAATGAAGACAATAATTAGAGGGAAGTTTATCAAGGGAGGAAAGTAAATATCAGCAAATAACTTGCAAACGGTAAATCGCAGACATACAAATGGTACCCATCGCTTCGGTGCATCATGACGGGTTCAGTGGTGAATAATCAAAGGAATCGGCCCGTGCGCACAAGCAGAAAACACATTTCAGGAAGGGGAGGACACGGCTGTTGGCGTCGTCATCTCCAGCCCAAAAGGGCCTCATAACCGATCCAAGGGGGTGCCGCTGGCACTCACGACTCGAGAAGCGACACCTGCACTCGCAAGGGCGCCCCCCCGAGGCATGCAGGGGCGCCGACTGCACAGTCACAACGCATTATGCCGCCCTCGGAAGGTATCTCGTCGCCCTCGGAAGTATGGGTGGAGCTTTTCAGAAAAAAGTCGTCGGGGCAAACTATCACATTGCCTGGTTGTTTTGCATGTTTGAAGAAGACAAAATTGCCATTTTAACGCCAGGGACCGCTTAAATCTGACAAAAGCTGGTGGGGCAAAGCGGGAAGTTGGTGGGGCAGTGGCCCCACCATTTGAATAGGGAACTCGACTCGTGCTCGGAAGGCATCGCGCTGCCCTCGCAAGACATCTTGCCGTCCTCGAAAGGCATCATGCCGTCCTCGGAAGGCATCTTTCCGCCCGCACAGTGCATTATGCCACCCTCGGAAAGCATCATGATTCATGGCGCCCTCGGAAGATATCTTGCCGCCTTCGGAAGGCATTTTGCCATCCTCAGAGCGCATTTTGCCGCCCTTGGAAGGCCTCGGAAGACATCTTGCCACCCTCGTAAGGCATCATGCCGCCCTTGGAAGACATTTTGCAGTCCTGGGAAGGCATTTTGACGCTCTCAGAGCGCATTATGCCGCCCTTGTAAGAGATCATGCCGCCCTTGGAAGCATCTTGCCGCCCTCAGAGCGCATTATTCCGCCCTCAGAAGACGTCTTGCCGCCCTCGGAAGGCACCATACCGTCCTCGGAAGACATCTTGCCGCTCTCGGAAAGCCTTTTCCCGCCCTCAGAGCGCATTATGCCGCCCTCAGAAGACGTCTTGCCGCCCTCGAAAGGTATTCTGCCGCCCTCATAGTGCATTATGCCGCCCTTTTAAGGTACCATGCCGCCCTCGGAAGACATCTTGCCGCCCTCAGAAGGCATTTTGTCGCACTCAGAGCGCATTATATCGCCTTTGGAAGACATCATGCCGCCCTCCTCGGAAGACATATTGCCGCCCTCGTAAAACATTTTCCCACCCTCAGAACGCATTACGCCGCCCTTGGTAGGCATCATGCCGCCCACGGAAGACATTTTGCCGCCATCAGAAGACGTCTTGCCGCCCTGTGAAGGCATTATGCCGCCCTTAGAGCGTATTATACCGCCCTTAGAAGGCATCATGTCGCCCTCGGAAGACATTTTGTTGCCCCGGAAGGCATCTTGCCGCCATCGCAACTGTAATCAAGGGGTGCCACACTTTGGGAGAGGGGCGCACATGAGCTTGGGCCAGTGGCGTGCGCAGAAATTCACAAAAGGACCAGGTTATTGCCTTGAGGGGTGCCACCCGATCGACAGGGACGCCAGCAATATTGGCGACAATTTTGCAGGGGGAGGCACCTCTCCTTGCGCACGTGCTCGTAGTGCCTTTAACATTTTGTGGGCGCCATCACTAGCCAGAGGGGCGCCGTCACTAGCCGGAGGGGCGCCATTACTAGCTGGAGGGGCGCCATCACTAGGCGGAGGGGCGCCGTCGCTAGCCGGAGGGGCGCCGTCACGGGCCGGAGGGGGCACCGTCAATGGTCGAAGGGGCGTCGTCCCTGGTCGGAGGGGCACCGTCACTGGCCTGAGGGGCGCTGTCATGGACTGGAGAGGCGCCGTCTATGGCAGGGGCGCCCTCACTGGCCGGGGGAGCGTCCTCACTGGCCGGGGAGCGTCCTCACTGGCCGGAGGGGCGCCATCACTAGCCGGAGGGGCGCCGTCACTGATCGGAGGGGCGCCAGCTTTGCATGGGCGCCTCGGGTCCAAAGACCAGGTCATGCCCTGAACGACCTATACATACTCGGTACACCACTGGCTTGGGCCCTCACTGGCTTAGGGGCGCACACACATACTGGTGGGACATTTTTAGCGTCTTTTTTTAGTTTTCCTTGGTTTTATTTTTTGCGATTTTTTTAGAGGGCGCCTCCGAAACCCAGAACCCTCTCAAAACCCAGAACATACCCATTTTTGAGGGAACGCTTTCGGCGCCCGCTCAAAAGTGGGAGGGGGTCCGGGGCACCCGGACCCCCGGTAGCGACGCCCCTGCAGTGTCATACAACTCACTTCCGAATGGTTTAGTGCAGAAACAATACGACAGCGCGAAACACAGCGAGAACCTACTTTTGCACCGGTTTAGCGACGAATTATACACAGGAAGAGAAGAACGGACTGATGCTTTCGAAAGCTGCCGGTTTGCGGTTGGCTTACTTAGCATTTGCGTTAGGAGTGAGGTAAAACATTGCTTAACTCTGAGTCACATGCATTGTGGATTACAATATAGGTTACAATGGAATATATAAACTTGCGGCTGGTCGATTTTGCTTCCCATTGATTTGTTTAAAATCGCTGAAGCATATAGCGGGGCAGAGTCCAAGGCAGGCATTTTAAGAGTCGCTACATGTTTAAATGCATGTCAAACTTTGGGGACATTTTCCTTTAAACCTTTAGGTTTCTTAGGGCTGTTTCTTTTTCGGTCATGATTGACAGTCATTAAAGCGAGCTACGAAAATCGTAAGCAGTAATACAAAATGTGTACATATTACAGTATTGGCTGCAACATATCATGCAAAGTGTCCTCGCTGTGCCCACAAACATCCTCATTCGTTTTTCCTTTTCCAAAGTTGTGTTATTATTTCTGGACCGCCTCATCGTAACGCGTCGACACATGTCTTTGATTTCACCCTGCACTCAATAGTTCTCGAGATTCTCGCGGTACCCGACAGTGTTAAAACTCGACTCAAGGAACGACGCGTGTTATATATGGTCTTACTCTAGTTATTCTTAGTTACTATTTTATACATCAAAGTAACACATTTCAGGAACCTTTGACATAAGAAACACCAGAAAAGCGGCAATTAGCTATGTGACACAGTTCCGAGGCGGCAATGAACAAGACTGTTTGTTGGTTGCTTTGTTTAGCGAGTGAATTCCAATTAAGAAGACAATTCAACAAAAGGCTCATTAATTACTGTAAAAAGTCATGACGATTAGAACGGGACCAACGGGTGTGAAAAGCGAGCGAAGCATAATGCGGAAATGGGGTCACCAAAGCGCTGCTTTTTTACTGTTTCGCAACAGTAGCTTGTGCTGTTATGACAGTAACAATGAGAGAAACTCTTCGTCTTATACAATACGCCTTATCAAACCATGGGTTACATTTCAAGCAAAACAGCTTGCATTTCTTATAGATACACAGTGACTTACGTCATACAACACACGACTAAACACCCTCACACACACTCTACCACCGCCTGTGCGTGCACCCAAGAGAAGGAGGACAGAGGGCGACACGGAGAGAGCGAGGTGGTGACACGTGATGTGTTACGTCTCAGCACGTGCCACTGACCACGGGCGCACGAGCGTTCCTACTGTGCACGTATGTCGTAATGCGGCCTCGGCCCCTTCCGGTGGTATGTGCAGTGAAGCTATGCTTGCACTTTTACTTTCCGTGGGCCAATGTTGGCGGGGTTTGTTCTCACAAACGGTGTGATTTAGTGATTCGGGTGGCTGCTCAGCTGATTATGACAGATCGTGATCAGGTGATCACGTGACACGTGTCCGGAAATGCCGAAAAAGTGATGCAGAGAGACAACTGGTACGGAACAGGGCCGAGTTACGAACGTGAAAACCGCATATGTTGTTAAACGAGGTTCTATTTTCTTCAGGCATTCTGCGCACTGCCAGGACAGTGAGCACTCTACATAATGCCTTCTTTGCCATGTAACTTGTAACATATGCAGTATGTATCCTTGGACTGTCATCACTGTATTTTTGCTGTATTTTTCACATGGGTTGTGTCGCACATACTCTTAGTCTCTGACCTCCACGATTGTGCTAATTTGGCTGTGTATTGTGCAATTCGTTGTTAAAGTTACATGGATAGGAATTGCCAGTGGTGAGAGGATCATATGATTATCCTCCTGCCTCTGTGTGTCAATTTGCTTTCTTGCTTTAATGGTTGTCTAGGATATTATCATGCCACTGGAATCGCTGGAAGGACCAGGAAGGAATTCCAGTTCGCCTGTCCATATGTGGCAGCGTAAAATGTGATGTAATTCTAACTATACTCTTGTTTACCGTGTTCCAGTAAAACATTAGGAACTTTGGATATTTTATCAGCGTCGAATTTCCCCAAACGGGCCATTTCAGCGTCTTTTTTGAAGATGTTGGACAAGTAGTGACACTTTTATCCGGAATTCTGGGACCGCCAGCAGACACGCGTTTGGCATTACCAACAACATTACTCGAAGAAAGGAAATTCCCCAGCGGCCCGTCCGTTTCGGATCTGAGTCAGCTTTCCGCCTAGGACTTGAAGAAGTACCGTGCCACTCATGGGTAAGCATTAGGCTAGCAAGATCGAGGATGTATTTTTGAACGTCATTCCGGTTAGTCCCGGACAGTGTTTAATGGTCCTTCTAGGCGGTCGGTGTCATGGAAGTTCGTGAGTCATGAGGGTGCGTTTCTAGGGCGGAACGGGACTGCCGCCGCGTCGCCCCTGCTACTGTACGCGACACGGTATTTACGGCCGGAAGGCAGAGTGAGTCATCGAAGGCATATCGACCACAGGCTGGCGACTGACGACCCGCGACTAGCAGGCGGTCAGACAGTACCGTATTGTGGCGCTGGCAGCTGAGAGGCAGCTGGAAGGAGAGGCAACCCCGAGAGGGAGGGCACAGGGCAATGACCACGGTTCTGCACGAATCCTGATCCAATCCACGCCGTCTGATGGATCGTGTAGCGTATGAGTAACACCAGATATTCGAGGGTAAATATAATTTAAACCTTTTAGTCGAAAACTGGTGTGGCATAAACCCCCACTCACTCTTCCATGCAGTGACTAGCCTCAACCAAATGATCACCGCCCAAAGTAACTTAATAAGACATATTTATAAAAAGTCATGCGATGCCAGCGTGTCTGCGCCCCATGCAAGATTCAAACCTCCCCCCCCACCTTCCCCACTTATTCGGCTGCCCCTGTCTGCAACTGGTCATGGGAACATACCAACTCAACGGCCACCCCTTGCTTCTCCACCCGAAATGACCACCTTTGCCCTGGCCAATATAAGTCCCCCTGCCCTGCTGCGCACATGGAAACTTTCCCGGAACACTTTCTAGCAGCTGAAGAGACGTCGGTCGGCGCCAAACCTCTCATTACAATCATCATCTGCCCCTCCTCTGCGCCTCCCCTACGCCTCCCTTGCACTGCACATGGCGGCTGTTCGGTTAGTATGCCCCGGGGACATGACAAGGACGTCTGAAGGCCTCCGTCCCCTCCTCGCCACCGGGCTCGCATACCAGGGAAGGCCGCAGCGAGGTCTGGGTGCGGAGACCGGTTAACTGCAGCGGTTTCGGCGTTTCTGCACCTCTGCAGATCTGCAGAAATCAGTCCTGCAGTTTTTTTATAGCAGTTCAGCACGTGTAGCTAGTTGGCTGCGCCTACATTGCAGCTCACGTGCAGCTGAAACAATGCATCTGCGATACGAAAAACATATCACGTTTTTTTCTTCTTCAAACGCTGATCGGTTTAGCTGAAGCGTCGTCGCTGAAGCAGTGTAAAACTTTTACACTGCTCATCAATACAACTATACAATCACCTTGATATCGTGTCATGTTAAGTACATATCGTGGATATCAGTCGGCGCAAAATTTGCACCTCTTATTTTTTGCTGGTGATTTCATTGGGATTTTTCGTATATCTCCTGATCGATATTGAGGCATTTCGAATTATATCGTCCTTCATCACCAGACTTTCATACAGGGTTACATAAATATGAAGAAGCTGAACCTGGCATAGTTTGGTCACTAATCCGTCAGATATGAACTTAAGCCGAGATGGAAGTGTGCATTGCACATAGCGCACAGTTCTGTGCAATATTTGCACATATATTGCACACATAGGTATTACTCACATCACTCATTAGCTGCTGAGATAAAATCTGGTTCATTAAAATGAGTTTCATTTTTACTATAGAAGTCTTACGAAAAATAAGGAAGTACGGTATTTATTTAATGATACATTAATTGGCGATGTTTTCTTTCTTAAGTAAATTACACAATTATTTCCTAGCCAATCAGATAAGAGTATTAAGTTCAGAAATAAACTTTTCGCGTATCGAAATAGGTGTAACTTCTATCAAGAGCATTGCGCAACTGTACACATTTTTCCCCAGGATATGATAAAATTTCTGAGACAATTTTCCATTATTCTAATAAATGGAAAAATTTCCCCTTGCCGATATAAGATACCCGGCAGATGGCTCCGTAGACTATATATGATGTAATTGGCCTTAGCGAGTCATTCGCTGGGTATATACCGTGCAATGCGTGGCCACTGTAGTCACTGTGTGTAATCACTGTAGTCACTCTGTGTAGTCACTGTAGTCACTCCGTGTAGTCACTGCAAGTTGAAGATGAGTGAAACAAACAACGTGCTTTGTTCGCGTTCCATGCGAAGGGCGTTGAGCAGCGATATTAGCATGGTAAATCACAGGGAGCTGTGGATGCCAGCACATGTTTTTTTTTTATAATAGTTTCGACTCTACCTGGTGCTGTGCTTAGTAGCACTCGTAGATTAACGTAATGTATCCATGACGTTTCTCATTTACTACGTTTTATATTTGCTGCGGCTAACATCCAAGTCAACCGAATCGCATGCTCAAATCTTCCCTCTTTTTCCAGCAGACTTTATAGTTAAGATGCAAAGATGCATAATCAATATAAAGATGCATCAGCAAAGCATAAACGGCGGCCTATCAACGTGGCATCACTCCATTTTAACTCCACCTTTCGCTTCTCCGGTCTCTGACATGTGAGACTCCACCAAGCGGACATGTTGACAGCCAAAACAACCGACTTTAGTGAGCGAGATACCATCAACGCAGCCAGCTTTCCGGCGCCGAGTCCGGCCGGGCTGGCGTCTCCCTGCTGTTTATTGTCCCGTTTGTCTCCCGTTGTCTCCCGTTGTCTCCCGAGAGATGGCGGAGACTCGGAGTTTAAAGGGTTGCTCAAGACGGTGTTGGTGAAGGACCACCGGGGACGGCTGGAGACACTGACAGTCACATGTCACCGTGCTGTTAGATGCCATAGTTATAGTGCCGTGAGTTATCAGACCGCGAGGGTAACAGGTACCGTCATGTGCCGCCGCCGCTGCTGCTGCCATACCGTCCATTGGAGCTGTGTGTCTTCAGCGGCATCTGCTGGCGTGGAAACGTGTGTGTGAATGTTTAAGAAGAAGCTATAAGAGCGTGGATGAAACGTGTAAAGAGCTGATATTTAGAAGCTAGTCAGTGATCAGTATCATAACGTCTGTCTGCAGTGACAGCCAATAGGTGTGTTGGCGTTCACTTGTCAGCCGAGAGTTCTAAAAGTCACCGGGTCGCCTTTGTTTCGGTTTGATTGACGCTCTCATCGACCCACTTCGACTTTACAACTGGTGACCTGAAACATTCTAGGAGTTGGGTCTATTTCTTGCTCGGGCGCAAGTGATGCTCTTTGTCTTACATCGACAGATTGTAACTTTCTGTCGATATTGCTTAATGATTTATTGCGCTATACGGTAGTGATAGTAGGGTGATCTGCACATCAGCAATAATGACAGTATGAGTGCAATTAGTTATATGCTTTCACATTCCTCTGCGTTATCTTCCGCCTCCGCCCTGCCTAGCAGAGATGTGAAGCGCGGTAAGCTTTGAGCACCTTGTCTGAACCAGCTGAGCTTTTAGAGATAAGCATCGGAAATGTTCAAAGGTATGCGATGATATCTACGTTGTCAACCGTGGGGATGAAAGTAAAACTGAATCTAAAATCTGTAGCACTGTCTTACCGCCAACTCAACTCTCCACTCTGTTTCTGCATTTCAAGAGCACTATCGATCCAAGAGACCTATGAGAGCCATCTCAGCTATGAGATGCTTCAGTTTTGTCGGAACGTCGCTGAAATGAGCTAAACGAATACCTAAAGCTGTTTCTGACGAAAAATTATAAACATTATAATGCATAAACATAGTTGACTGAGTCATCAAATTTATTCAGATATCACCTTCGTGATGTTCGAAACCATCACGATGCAGTATCACGGTGCAGTTGATCTCGCTCCACTTCTCTGTATCCTGCCTAGACAGTGTCTCTGACCTATGGTATGAGGAGGTTAAACCTCTAAAGGTCTCGACGTGTACCGTGCAGTCAGAAATTACAAGGTACGTGCACAAAACATGGATGTTTTTCAGACCGAGATTAGACAGGTTACGACATAGATGCAGCGGATGTTTCATCGGTTAGAGGTGATGCGTGCAACGTTCTCAGGTGATGTCAGGTCAGGTCAGAGTACGTTCCTAAGATGCTGGTATTAACCCGCGCCACGGTGGGCCTCCGAGAGAGACAGCTTCGCCCTGATGGGGTGGTGGGAAGGGGGGCGGGGGGGGGAAATAATTAACTAACTCGAAAATTTAAAGGACTAGAAAGACGCGGAAAAACAGCTTTCGAAAGCTCTCGACATGAACATTCGAAGTTAATCCAGGCATTTGGTTTTGATTAGGTCAATATTGAGGTCACCAGAGGTAATCAAAGGTCAGAATTTCCAAGTAGAGGACTTCGCTCCAGAAACCCCCAAATATATCGGGAACTATGATAGCTAGGACCAAACAGAAAAAGCAAACGAAGTCTGTTCAAAAATGCAATCAACGTTGGTGTCTACACATTTTTGCTAAGGTCATAGTTTAGGCTGCAGAGGTCATCAAAGGTCAGGATGACATTTTCTTTAAAAACACTTTTTAGCTGATAAAAGTTAGGACAATAATTGTACGCAATTGTGTTTATCTCGTCAAAGCGCTTTTACAAATATATGACCGGATTAAGTCAACTTCAGAATTTGACCTCAAGTCAAAGTCATTAATTGGTGACCCAGGTAGGTCATGTTGCATACGAGGCGACGCGACTCGACGATATAAGCACAGTGGTGTCATTCGCACGTCTCTATCTTTATTATATCATGATATATTGGCACAAATATATTAAGTGATCTCAGCTGACCTCGACTAACCTTACAGGGTTCACTGAACAACAATTGCACCTCGGTCATCAAGAATGGTCTAAAATAACCAGATTCTGAAAGAATTGATCTGATCTAATGCATATTCTCTGAAAAAGAAGCATTTGTATATTTTCCCATTGACTTATAATGGGGAGGTCACGAAGTTGACCTGGCCTTAGGTCACCGATATACACAAATCTCAGATATAAGAATTGTAAGTACTTATGACCTTACGAAAACCCGTACGTTTCATCTATCAGTCAAACCCTATGGATTTGGCACGACCAAAAACATTTTTGGAAGTACGGTCGTTTGGCATAACCCGCACTGTACCAGAAGGGGGCGGGGGTTAGACAACCTTCCTAAGGGTTTTCACAAATATCCAGGGCCTATTTTAAGGGAAATCCACTGGGGGGCAAGATAAGACCCAAACATATAGCACACAAAGGCAAAAAGACGTAAGCATGACACTGATGGAAAATTCCAGTTAACCGTGTTGGCATCGAGCCAGAGCCCCAAAACGACTGGAAGGGGATGAAAATGAACCTTCCCTAATTACAAATCAACTTATTTCACAAACCCATGTTTATACTTAAAAAAATGACACGAAATAAATGTTACGTATTGCTCAACTTATCCCATGGTTGTGGCAATTTGATCCAACTCGTGGGGCAGGTTGTGCAATTTGG
>JARFNR010352547.1:0-10950 GCA_030323935.1 Semibalanus cariosus
AAGGCCCCCCCCCCCCCCCGGATCCGCCAGCATCCTCAGTGCTGACCGAACTATTGTTTTCCATTGTGTGCTCTGCTGGTGCGCCGATGGAAGCACATAATGTTAAATCCTGTGCTCCATCCGACCGAGGGCGAAGCTGAAAAGCTGAACAGTGGAATTTATTACTGGGGAGCGTTGCGGACATTTTTGATTTAGCTGGCCGGCCGGAGGGATCTATGACGTATGTGATGTTTGTCTGAGAGGCGGTGTTCGGACCGGGGACGGATTCGCGGCCTTTTCGCGGCGACAAGTGTGAGGAACGGCCGTCCAGCGACAAATAGAGGTGATTTATTCGGCACGCCACTGGCGAACCGAGAGATTGATGCCCGCCCAGCGTCTGACCGGTCCGGCTGTCCGCTCCGCCCCGGCCCTGTACACAAACGGTATTATCTGATGTCACCAACGGAGTGGGGAGGACAGGTGAAGTAGACAACAGTGACGACACCTACACAGCGAGGATTGCACGATTGGTTTGGTGTTGAGGTCATCTCATTTGTCGTTGATTTAGCCATCAGTGTCACACCGACTCCAGTCGTGGGTCACCACTTGGGTGGCCGGCTGGTAGTACCCGTTTACCGCTGTGCGGCGTGCTGCGGCGTATTGTCGTTACCAGCGGGTGGTTAACTCGGCGCAGTGCGGCAGCTGGTGCACGGGTCGGTGCCGCGCGGTGTGCGGCCATTATGGCGTTCACACCGATCGCCGCTGGGAACCGGAACCGGCCGCACCGGCACCCAAGCGACGCCGCGCCTCTTTAAAACCGCTTTGTCGCTGCTTTCCGTGGCCCCAGGCGCCGGCCGAGGTGAGTCTCGCGACAGGCGAGCTGATGGACAATGATGATGACGCACTGAGTGTTCCAACCGTGAGAAGACACCGCCGTTTGATGGATGAGAGACCGTAATAGCCATGAGTCGATCGTGGATGGGCTTAATGCGCGTCTGATTCGGATTAGGTTCGCTGGCGGCGGACACTCGGCTTCTGTGGTCTGGATTTGTCCTCCGGAGCTCAGCAGAAGCGTGTCACGCCGCGGGTCCGTTGACCGGTCAGCGGTGCATCACCCCCGTCCTCCGGGGGGGGGGGTGCAGGCAGGGGGCGATTGACCGTCCGTCCATCGGCGGTCGCTGTAAAGTCTTTAGACGCCGTCGTAAATAGAGAGGCGGCTGGCTTTATTGGGCCGATTGCTCGCGTCCGAACGGCGCCGGACGGGTTTATCTAACGGCCACGCCAGTTTATTGGCCGCCCGCCAGGGGTTTATTAACCGGCGTCGCTCCGCTTATTAAACGGAACCCCGTGCAGCTGAGAAGTGGCACCCCTGGGGCGACGGCAACTGGGGCCCGCCGACGCCGCGGATTGGTCACCGGAGTAGTGCCAAAGTCGCCTATCGCAATGTGGTAGGCCTTTACCAGGCTTGCAGGAGGGCTTATTTCTTTGGCCACTCATTTATAGCCTGAACGGCGTGTGGAATACCAAGCCCGATATATATTCTGCTTGGGTCGTTTACCCGGTGTTTGCGTTAACCACTGACCGCCCAGCGGCCGGCCAGGTCCGACTCTCAATGGCAGCGTGTAGCCGTGTGGCTGTCATGCGTGTCCGGTGTGTCCGGCGTGTCCGGCGTGCCGCGGCCACTCACTGCAGCCAGTCCCGTGAATGAGCGGGCGGCTGGCTCACCTTGATGCCAGGCCGACCCAGCCCACCACGGAACCCCCGGCCACCTCCGCCGTGGCACCGCCGCGGAGCCGCGCGTGCCTGCTGTACTAGCCTTGACGCGAGGAGCGGCGCTCCTCGTTTGAGGCGCTGGCTTTAACTCAGGTTCCTGCCGGTCATTGGCGCTGGCAGCCGGCTCAGGACACAGACACGCTCTGACCGTGTGAACTGTTGTGATAAGACTCTGAGCGCGCACACACCGTGTGAATGGCTGTGACAGGGATAACGGACTATGGACGCACACACGCCTTGTGGATCGCTTTGGCAAGGATAATAAGGTCTGAATGTGCATGGGTGCATTGCTCAGGCATGCGCATGAATCCCAGAAACGGATCTCATGCTCAGTCCGGCGGAGCATGAGATACGATAACGGATCTGGAATCCTAGCAGATCTCGGGGAAACACATAACACTTGACCTCGGATCTCAGCGTAGGTCCCGATGAAAATAAGCAACAGATCCTCGATGCCTACATGTTAATCTCGAGATTAACATTCAACATAGACCATTAACCTCAAGCGTTCTTTAATCCTGCAGATAAGTTCAGAATCACATGCTAAAACCAGATAGTACTTTTAGTATCTCAGCAGTATTCTGCAGTATTATAGATCGATAACGAGCGTATGCCTGCGTGACGTCAGAGAGCGTGAAGCTCTTTCACATGGACGGCATAGAACTGCGGCGGCTGCAGTTTCCACACCACCACAGAAGCTCTTGTCATTCTGGTCTGTGCCACCCATAGCAGGCCTCCGCCTTAGTAACCGCTGCCGTTCGTCTCCGGCCGGCTGAGCCTAGCGTCTCTAATGAATCGACGCGCTATTTATGCGACGGCAGCTTAATTAATTCTGTCGCGGCGTGTCTAGTTTACGGCGGCGCTGTCTCGGGACGGCCGTAAACAGCCAGCGCCACCCGTCCCCGTTCGCTGGCGACACCCGACCGCGACCGCTGGCGACGCTGGTTCGGGACCGACCGCCGAAACCACGGCTCCGTGTGACCACGATTGACCCCGCTCTCTGACCCCGATTGACCCCGCTCTCTGACCCCGACTGACCGACCCTCTCTCGTGTTTCAGTATGTGGGTGACGACTACGGCGTCGAGCCGGCCGGCCGCTACGGCTCCTACTTCCTCGATGGTGGCGCCCCTGGCGGCGATCCGTGGAACACGCAGTACTCGAGCTACTCGCCAGGCGGCCTGATGGGCGCCGCGCCGCAGGCGTCGCCGCACTACGGCATGACGTCTATCGCCGACGGCATGGTGAGTGACATGAGCCGGCATGGGCGGCATGAGACGGCATCATGAGACAGCGAAGCTGACCCTCTAGAGCGGGGGATGGTGTAGTTAGCACCCCCTTGTTACAGTGGACACAGAGAGCATTCTCCGGCGTCGCAGTCAGCACTGGGCTGCAGTCGCTTTGTGTGGTCGGGCCGGGACCGAATGTATCCCAGCTGGCGTAATGTTTCATTGTGACGGTTAGGGATTACCGGTGCCAACACAAGTGGAGATAGGTTCAGGTGAACGCGTTCAGTCGCTATGACTTCGTCATCAGAACATACAAATTAGGTCTTATTCTGAAGCATAGGAATCCTGTAACAGCTCTAAGAAGTAAATATTTCACATATTTTTCACCCGTTTGTGATTTCATCCAGCCATTTGCTGAGTTTGGTCAGTATCTGACCCGTGTCTGACCCGTGTCTGACCCGTGTCTGACCCGTGTCTGACCCGTGTGTCCGGCAGGTATGCGGCGGCGGCGGGGACCTGTCCTCCAACCTGCCGTCCATGTCATCGTTCCGCGCGCCGCCCTGCTCCACCCCTACGGCGCTGTCGCCTCACATGTCGGCCGGCTCTCCGATGTACAGCGCGCCGCCCCCGCCCCCGCCACCGCCCTCACAGCCGCCCAACACCGGCGACACGCTCGGCAAGGCGCTGGCGTCGGTGAGTGTTGACGGTTGAGGGGAAGGGGTTTTACCGGTCATGGTTTGTCCAGCGGTAGCTAGGGGCGACGCGAAGGGAGAGGGGGAGACAGCGTTGTGTGAGACGGCTCACTTGGAGCTGTTCTGCGATCCATTTTAGGGATGTGTTTGCTGGCTGCTTTTTCGTATTGAGAAAAGAGTCGTTATTGTATGAGAAAAGAGTCGTTATTGTAAAATGTGTTTGTCTTTTTATCTGGGAAATGCCACGCTATGACCTCATTCATCAATCTATCCGATGTACTAGCTCTGGTTATGTTGAGTTCGTTTTCGCATGTGGTCGTTCAAGTGGACTGAAAAGTCTCATGGGTCTGTTTCAGATATACTCTCCGGAACATGTGGGAAGCAGCTACAGCGGCGGTACCGTCCCCACGACGCCGGTAGGTCCATACCCCCACCGTCCCCGTCCCCTGCTGCAACGACTCATGTCGCATGGACCTCTGTACCGTGTGCGGAGTACTCGGCCGGTGTAACACCTAGTCACCGTCAGACTTACCCGTCACGGTTTCCGATTGTGTCGCTGCCAGCACTAGTGCATGCCACCCTAGCTCGTCACGAATGCCGTGCCTCTCACCGCAGCACTGACGACCCGCGCGCCATCTGTTGGTAATACCAAGAACTGCAGCTTACTCGGGTGACCGACAGATGGCATGAGTCTGAGTTTGGCCCTGGTTTGATGTTTGCGTTTTTCTTTGGCCTGTTTGACAGAATCCCCGAATGCCCGATGAGCATTTGGATGACGCCATTGGACTGTTGAGGGACCATGCCCAGGTGAGAGTTAGACGCCCATATTGTCGGCTGTTTGTTTATCTTTCCCTAACTAGAAACGGAGACATGTTTCTGCAATCATGCACCACGGTCTTGCATGTGAACAGCTGTATTTGTCCGTACCCACGGTTCGCCAGTTCCGGATTATTTTGTGTACCAACAAGTCCAACATGCTCTGTTTAAATGTTCATTTCCGCGATAGCGCGGATGTGCAGTACCTACAAGTGAAGCCGTTAAGCAATTATTGTCGTGTGCAACGTCTATCAGCTCCTGTTGACAACGCTACATATATACTGCAAGGAAATCATGGACCCAATGGCCATGTTCCACATGTATTCTTTTTCCATTATATAATTGCGACGGAAGTATATCATTGTGCAGCTATGGCTTTGTTTTAAGCACTTACGCTGTACCACATATTGCTGGTCGCCGTATGTGTGCGGGTGTATGAATCAGTCCTGTGTGTGAATGAACTGGCTCCGTCCCAACCCCGCGCTTCCTCCCCCGACTAGTCGGGCCGATGTCAGTGACACATCTCTCCTGGCTTCGTTACTGAAGCAGAAGTAGCTTCCGCGCTGAAGCTGCAGCTGTGACCCCGCTGTGCCGGCAGGTGGCTGACCTCTCCGTTCTGTGTCTCTCTCCCCGTCTCTCAGGGCGGTCGGATCGAGGAACGGCTCGACGACGCACTTATGGTGATGCGAAGCCACGCTGAGCCGCCGGCGGCTCTGCCGCTGCACCCGGCCGTCGGCGGGCCGCCGCCGCCGCCGCTGCCGCACTCACACTCCACTGGTCTGCTCTACAACATGGAGCAGCACGTGGCCGGCCTGCGCGCTGCTGCCGGCTCGGCGCCGCCCTATGGACAGTTGGTGTCGCCGACAGAGCCGGCCGACAGGACCCCCGCCGGAGCCAGTAAGTGGCGAGCAGCTCGTTCGGGGGTATGGCTGTATTAAGGCAGGGGAATGGCAGCGAGGGGATGCAAGGCCAGGAACTCGGTAGCTGGTGGTTTAGACGACGAGGATTTGTGGTGGATATCAGGTGGTTGATGAGTGTTCATTTGGTTTTCTACCGATTGGCTAGCTCGCGATGTCCTTACCTCGTAATGTCTGGACTCTCATTGAGAGTGATATCTGATTGTCTGGTACGTTACCGTCTCCGGAGTGGCTGTGTGCGAATGTTGCTGATGGTTTGGTCTCGTGACGACACTCGTGCTGGCTGACTCGGCCAGGGTGCTGGGTGCGGGGCGCTCACCGCGCTGTCGCCACTACTGTGGACTGACCGCCGCCGTTCTCCGTGCCTGCGTCCACAGAGAAGCGGAAGGAGGCGCCCGACAGCACCGAGCTGGCCTCGAACCTGTCCTCCAGCTCTGTGGCCGCCTCCACTACCTCGGCCTCGTCGGCAGCCTCGTCCAAAGCCAAGCGGGCACGGCGATTGTAAGTGTTGGCCAGCACCAGCTGATTAACCGTTACACTCGGGTGTCACCGCACCCCCGGTCTGCATGCAGCCAGTGTGTTTGTGTGCGACAACGTGGTGAGGATCATGGGTGGAGGTTCCACACAAATTCGCTGGGGCAAAATGTCATATCGGTGGATTTGCGTATGCAAAATGACATAGCAGTAAAATACTTTTTGATCAGACGCAATTTTCTGGGACGAACACCAAGTTCTTGGACAATGGACTCACTGAATTGGAATCTCCATCCATGACGATGCCAGGATTGTGTTTAGTTTGGATTATACATTCATTGGTGACGGAAACGGACAGTGGCAGGGAAAACAAGACTTCGTTGAGTTGACATTCATTTGCGTACCTTTGTGATTTGTCATACCGTTTTTGGATTTATCCCGCATTGAGGAAATGTTAAGGACGTTTCCAGTGTGTAAGTTCCCAAAGCTGCTCTGCTATAGTTGACCAGACTTTTTCCTACTGATACCAGACAGTGCTAGCCTTGTGTGAGGTTTTGCGGTTTCAACGCGTTGACGTTGTGCTTTCTACCCACGTTAAAACCCAGTAACCACCAGCCTGGAAAAAAGTTTCAAACAGCATCAACATCACACAACGTATAACATCACAAAATTACTGGCATGCAATGTTCTCGATGCACTGGAACAGATATCACACACAATCACCAAACATCTTCAAACTCATGTGTCCAAATTTTACTCCGAAATTTTACTAAAGAATATCATTATATCGTCGCACCGTGCGGTGCATGCGGTTTCGGCGCGTCTTTGTATGTCTGTGTGTGTGTGTGTTCGTTTGTACTGTGTGCGGACCGTGCGCCGCTACCAGTCGCCCGCCTATCTCGCCAAACAGCCCTGGACAACTCTCCGATGTCGATTGTTGCAGCGACCTCGAAGAAGACGAGTCTGACCTCGACCCTGGCACCAAGATGGTGCGTGAAAAGGAGCGACGCAGCGCCAACAACCAGCGCGAACGGTACGTGGTGTTGTTCTGTGGTGATGTGGTGGGGATGCCGGGTCGGGGTGGGTGGAGTGGGGGGGGGGGGGGATGCTGACGCTGCTGGTCGGATCTCCCAGGAGATGTGCAGGGGTTTGGTTAGATTGAAATCCGTCGGCTTGTGCTCCACGGATGGGCGAAAAATGCAGCCGTTTTGTAACGTTGGCCCCGAGGAGTAGCCCGAACGGGTCGTGCTCCACTAATGGGCGAAACACGTATGTTTTGAAACGTTGGCCCTAAGGGCTGAAAAGCCCCGCGCTTGTGGGAGAGTGGATGCCAGCCACGTGATACGGGGCGTGTAGTGGTAGGAGCTCACCGCCAGTGTGGTAGTCCGATCTCTTCGCTGGTCAGGACCACGAGGCCCGGGCGCTTTAGTGTAAGTTCTTGGAACACTCAGCCAGCCAGCCGACCGGTCGGGCTGGATGGAATGCCGAGATGGGCGCTCCGCCGGCGGGCCGGTCCCCGGGCTGGTTTGTCGGCTCGAGGCGGGTTTTTCTACCCCCTCCTCCCCCTCCCCCCACCGCCGGAAGCGTGACGTGTCGGCCGGCCGGCGGTGTTATCTCATCTGGAGATGTCGCCGACTGCCGGCCCGCCGGACTGATTACCGCTGATGACGTCACTGGGGGACTGACTCGTCACTGGGAGCGGGGTCCGAGGCCGCGACGGGTTCATAATAAGCTGAGAGGCGGGATTGGGGGGGGGGGGGGGGGGACGGGTTCGTATTTTCTCACAGTGAAGGAGGCGGATCTAACCCGAGGCAGAGCCGGGCCCGCTCAGTGGTATAGTGTGTTTTTTAATGTGTGTGGTATTTCGGATGGGAGTGGGAGGGTCTTTGTTCTGAGGTGGGCGGCTCGGCCTGCAGCGGTGGCGGTGGTGGCGGCGGGGGAGGGGAGAGGAGGGGGTGACGGAGGGAGGGGTGCACGATGCATGGAGATGTGTCAGTGGTGGCTCATGCTGACGTCTTGTGTTACGTTGTTTGGTGGGCTTCATTTTTCGGTGTGTTCAGTTCAGTTAAATCGGCATTATCTCGTTTTACGGGACTCCACAACTGTAGATGAGAAACATCTGTTTTGTTTTATAAAGCTCTAGTTTACAAACTCAAAGACTCATAGCTTCTTGGAAGTTAAGTTGGTCTCGGGTGGAGCTGAACTATTGACGACATTGAATCAGTAGTAAATAGTTGCTTGTTTAAGTGACATAAAGGCGTAAATGTAGCACGGTAGCTAAGCCGCTTAGTTCTAAGGCCGAGGCGGCTATCCTGTATTTGTTATATTTTGTTCCCGTTTTGACATTGAATAAGCCTTTTTCGTTTACCGTTTGTCGTTGTGACACTGTTTTACTTGAGTTCGCCTGTTTGTTGTGGCCTGAGTTGTATTTGTTTCTATTCTTGCTGTCTGCTGCACGCCTTTCTACCCAGTGGTACATCCCTGTTACAGCCACGACCTCTTCAAACATTCAACTTCACTGGTGGACGGTGGTCCTATCCACGTTCCTCACCGATACATACATCCTACCGTCTAATCCATATCCAGCCAGTATTTTGATCCAGGCGATACGTCATCACCATCTCCTGTGTCCATCTCTTCAGCAGCCTCACCCTGCTTAGTCATCGAGTGCCTGTCCTTGTTCCTGCTCCTTCACTGCACTTCACTCGCCCGTGTCCGTCCCACGCCCTGGCTTAATCTGTATGGGGCATGTTCTTTGTCGCTGTCCCCGCCGAGGTCAGGTCAGGTCGCCGGGCGACCAGGACCCGTCCTTCACCACTGGCGACTCGCTGTTTCCCAGGATCCGCGTCAAAGACATAAACGAGGCGTTCAAAGAGCTCGGTCGCATGGTCACGGTGCACATGTCCTCTGACAAGACGCAGACCAAGCTGGGCATTCTGCACCACGCCGTCGAAGTGATCAGTCAACTGGAGACGCAGGTCCGAGGTAGGTGTGCCGCCCCCGCCCCCGCCCCCGCCCCTTCCTGACCGGAGGCGGCGCCGCCCCGGCAGGGTGCGTATCCGAGACATCAATGAGGCGCTGAAGGAGCTGGGCAAGATGTGCATGACGCACATGAAGCAGGAGAAGCCGCAGACCAAGCTGGGCGTGCTCAACCAGGCAGTGGATGTCATCATGACACTGGAGCAGCAAGTTCGAGGTCAGGTGTGGTGTCTGGAGCTGGCTGGACCGGTGGCGGGCTGAATACGGCCAGTGTTCTTCTGGAAATGTGTACAGTGTGGCTCTGAAGGTTGAACAGTCAGCGACAGCTGGGTCTCGTCGCTGATTGGTCGACACTCCCGATCACATTGTGCGCGTTTATCAAAGAACGCCGTCCAGACATGACGCACGGGCTGCCAGCGCTTCGAACATGGCAGCATTCACTGCGGGTGGATGGATGCAAAACAGCACACGTTTTTGTCGGAAAGCTGTCTTGGGTAGAGTCCCCGAGAGCTTTCCGATGAAAACGTTGTGTTCGTGTTGTGTTAAACACACGCCGTGAATGCTGCCGTTCCCGAAGCGCTGCGACGGGTTGAGTCATGTGTGGGTTGAGCCGGGTCCACCGTGTCCGTTCTGCTCGGACGCTTCTCGTCGGAATGATGCCTGGTTGTTGTTGTCTGCTGCCTGATGTCTCTGTGCGTGGTGCCTGACACACTGGGTGGGACTGTGTGGCCCCCTTTGGCCGCCGCGTCTCGGCTGAAACTTGGCGGATGGATGGTCGGGTGGAAGGGAGGTTATTCTGGGCTGTGGCTTTGTTGGAGTGAGCTGTGTTCCAGCGTTTGGTGACGTGCTGTGCGGTGGTTCGTATGTATGGGATTTGATCATTCCGTGAGCGTGATGTGTTGGTCATCCCGTGAGTGTGATGTGTTGGTCATCCCGTGAGTGTGATGTGTTGGTGTGCTGAGCGTGCGTGTTCGGTATTGTGGTCTACAAGCGGTGACGATTGGTGTGTGGTGACAGTGAACAGTGTTTGTGGCGTGTCCTGTAAGCCTGTGGGCTTCGTGTTTATCGTGGATCTCTGTCCTGTTGGAGACGGTATGGGCGCCACATAACCTAGAAGCTGAGGTGCCCCTAGACCCTAAAACACCACCGCCATCACTGTTGGAGACGGTTATCCTTTGGCTACCACCTCTGACCTCGGTGATTCGCCCAAATAATCAGGCACACTGAACTGAGAGCCTGAAACGAAATGTAAGCTTAAACACACCCAGTTCACCGATAAGCGGCTTATGAACAAATTGGCTTGAGTTTTGCTGATCGAAGAGCGTTCTGTGGTTTGTATTACTTACTAAGGTCTCGACAGCAAATGTGTCGGCATCGTGGTAATGTTAGGCAAATCTGATTCAGGTGCACCACCTGAGATGGTGCCGTCAGACCGGATACCGTTTTAGGAGCGGTGCCGGATGTTAACCTGTCGTGACACGAAAAGACCATGTCTATTCTCTATTGTGCCCGTTTTGTCTGGTAGGTTTACTAATCCCATAATTGGCTCCTCATTAACGGTTGGCCGTCTAAGCAGTTCACTGGCGTTGAATTATACATGATCCGTGTTTTCGAAGTTTATAAGAGCCTTATTTTTATAAGTCTAGGTTTGTCCCAAGGCTACCCTTCTTAAGGTACGAGCATGACCCCTAATCCCGACGAATTATGTTAAGTAGTATGATGTTTACACGAACCACGTTTGGGATTTTTACCCTGGGCGGATCTCGTAGATCCTGAAGTGGTTCAGGGTTGGCTCACCGCGCCCAGTTCCGTGTTGGTCTGATCGGCCGCTAATTTGTGGCCCTCCCATGGCCGACTGCATCTACTCTGGGCGTAGTACCTAAGCGCGGCTCTGATGGAGCCATGGAGCCAGCAGCTCCGTCAGCGGGCTAGCCGGAGGTCAGCTCCGGATGTCAGCGGTGATGTCCAGTGGTGAATGGTGATGTGTCTCGTCACGACAGTCCTGACTGGCGGTCCCGGTGTGTGTGTGTGTGTGTGTGTGTGTGTGTGTGTGTGTGTGTGTGTGTGTGTGTGTGTGTGTGTGTGTGTGTGTG
>JARFNR010352657.1:0-10949 GCA_030323935.1 Semibalanus cariosus
AATTTCGCTGGGGCCTTCCTGGTCCTTGACCGTGGCTGGGGTGGGGGGTGGCCGGTTGGGTTGGGTCGTGAGCAAATCACATTTTATCTAGTGTAAATTTATAACTTACCTATACCCAAAATACGATTTCTCGCTACATTTAGTGCACTCAAAAACAAGATGAACGCTGGTACGTAAAATCGTCAGTCACAAATACGACGCATGGTTACTACGCGCCATTTCCTCCCAATGGCCCGTATTTTGTACTATCAACTGCGGAAATTTGTCTATATTTTAGATACAATGCAGTGAAATTCTTACTCGGTATGATCAACATATGTTATACAATAAATAATCGATATTCTTTATATTGTAAGCAATTCACTATATTTAGTAAAACATAGTATATTTAACTAATTGCCTTGCCCTGCAAAATAAATGCTTTATTGGTAGGTGGAAATATGGTAGAAAATAAAAATATGTCTATGCCGCCTTTGATACAAAAGTGACGCATTTGGCTAATTCCGAGTGCTTTCTACCATTCAATGTTTTGTTCCTCTTGAGCAGTAACGCTCTGGTATATACCCGACTGGCGTGAGTTGCCCCAAATAATATTGCTGCTGCCCCGGTAAGCAATTTCTCCCCACAAATTTAAAAAGCTGACCCGAAATTTCCAATAGCTGCCCCAATTTTGATGTGTTGGTGCCAGCCCTGCCACGGCGAGATCTCGTTGAAACCTGCCACGTTTTGCAGACTAGCTGACCTCGGATAAACCTCATTGGTTACTGTATCGCCACTGCGCAAAAGCTACGTTGATTCTGAATCGCTCCAGATAAAAATAGTGTCAGACGCGCCCCTTTCCCGTCTCTCTACTGCTACCAAATTGCTACCAAATAGAGGAAACACGGACGAGGCAAAAAATAACTATTAATTTTTCCGCAAGAAGTTATTTTTCGCAGTCAGTACCCATTTTCATCACCAGTTTCAGCATTTTTTTTTAGGGGGGGGGGGCTAATTTCTATTGCCGCCCCTGTCGAGCGTAGAATGGGGGCGGCCTTTTTCCCCTGCCGCCCCCTGGATCCGCCAGTGGTCATCAGTGGTGCATTTAGAGCCAAACGGTCGTTCAGGCGAACGATGACATTCCTCACACTAAACGCCACAATGAACATCCATTACCGAGCCGCTAATGTACCACAATGACACGCTTACAACGAGACACGCCTTTCATGTCCGACTAAACTGGCACTAATGCAAGTTTGAATATCCCGGCATGTCTTAGCCTCATGACCCTCTATTGTTAAGTCCTCTATCACCCTATGTCTAAGCGGCAGAATGTTAAAGCACTCCTTTTAAGTCTCAGCTGCTATTAGCTCTGCACGCGGCCATGAGTGCAGGGATCCTCCGACTAAATCGGCGCCACGCTTCACGCTGTGTGACGGCAATGGCTCTATGATTGGCACATGCATCAATGTCAGACTAACGAACGTGAATGGCACGAATGGCACGGGGTCAAAGTACACGCCCCTGGCCTTCAGTTGGGTGAGCCCTTGCCAATGCAGTATGCACCAATACGGAGACAGTAGTCAGTGTATAAGATGGGAGTGATGAAACGTCACATATACGGCAGCAGACGCAGATCACAGGCTGTCAGAATAGGCGGGCGGATATTATAGAAATGTGTTTGTGTTGTGCTGTTTCCCTTTCTGGTCGCGCAGTCTAAGGAAAGCAGTGCGATGTCAGTTGTGCATTTTTTTCAATAAGAACGATAAGCTAAATATTTGACTCTCAGCGTAAGCGAGTTGGCACAAAGACAAATAATTAAAGAATACTTGAACTCCGAATGGTGTACACGACGTTAACATTACTCAACATTTATACTTACGCATCAATCATCAGCTATTCTGCAATACCACATAATGAGCTGAATCCGAACGCCCTTGAGGACAAGAGAGCCTAATGGCCTATTCAGAGGAATTGCACATGTTTATGGTTGAAATAATTCATGAGCTCTCCGCCACAGATGGTAATCAGTCTCACGTTTTCAAGGCAACGGAGGACACTGTCTGCGTTTTGAAATTGTATTATTAGGCGCTCGCCTGTGTAATAAATCACGTCAACATGACCGGTTCCCAATAGACGAAGAGTGGCTTGAGGTTGAGGTGTGACGTAGAAATTGATGAAATGGTCCCGCGGAAAAACCTTGCAAAT
Organism: Semibalanus cariosus; assembly: GCA_030323935.1. NCBI lineage: Eukaryota > Metazoa > Arthropoda > Thecostraca > Balanomorpha > Balanidae > Semibalanus > Semibalanus cariosus. The sequence continues at coordinate 2,188 of JARFNR010352657.1, forward strand.
GCGTTAACCCTCGCCCTGGTGGGAGGTCATTTGGTTACCCCTGTCAGGTTTCTCGGGAATAACGTAAAAAGGTGGCGCGCAGCGCTGCAAAATTTGTCACAGCTTTTTGGGCATTAATTGCGCACATTGTGTGCAAATTTTGACCTCAGGTCATCTCAGGTCAGATCACCAGGTACCGTCAAGTGACCTTACATCCAAAAGTGTGTGTGGTCGTGCTAAAGCCACAGTGTTTGTCCGAGAGTTTTGAAACTTACAGGATTTCATAAGGTCATAAATACCTACCATTTGTTTATCTCGGATCTTTTATATCGATGACCTAAAATCATATCAACTTCATGACCTCCCCATTACAAGTCAATGGATCAATATAAAAATGCTTCTCATTCACCTAATATGCATTAGATCAGGCCAATTATTTCTGAATCATGTTATTTTAGCTCATTATTGATTGCCCAGTTACAATTGCTGCTCAGTGGCCTCTGCAAGGTCAGTTGAAGTCATCTGAGGTCACCAGCACTGTTTTGCCTATAACGCTTGATATAATAAAGAGAGGCGTGCGAATGACACCACTGTGTTTTTCTCGTCAAGATACATCGCCCCATGTGCAACATGATCTACCTTGGTCACCAAATGACCTTGACACGAGGTAAACATTTTGTTTTTGACCTAATCAGGTCACTATTAATATGTTTCGAAGAGTCTTGACGAGACAAACACGATGGTGCTTAAATTATTGATATATTAACCAACATCAAGTTATTCACGAAAAATGTTTTGGATAACAAATGTCATTGTGACCTTTGATGACCTCTGGAGCCTAAACTATTGACCAACTAAGCTAAGCGAAACTAAACTGAGCTAAAATTTGAGGACACCAACGGCGTTTGCATTTTCAAAGAGCTTCCGCTTGTTTGTTTTTTTCTCGTTTATTCCTAGCTATCATAGTTCCCGAGATATCTGGGTGTTTCAGGAGCAAAGTACTATGCTTCGGAGATTTGACCTTTGATGACCTCTGGTGACCTCAATATTGACCTGAGCCAAAAAAATGTCCGAAGTAACTTTGAATGTCCTTGTCGAGAGCATTCGAAGTTTTTGCTGCTGCGTCTTTCTAGCCCCTTTTGTTTTGGAGTTGGTGGGGAGGGTCATTTTGACCCCCCTACCAGGGTCAAGCTGCCTGAGAGGCCCACCGAGGCGCGGTTTAATATGCAGGCATAGTATTTCACTGCAATATGCACATTTTGTAAGAAGATGAATAGTGAATGAGGATGTAATAGTATGCGAAATGCGCTGTCATTGATTAATATTTATTCATACATTAGCAATTGATCACCTTAATGCAAAATGCCAGAAAATGATTAAAGAAATTGCTGATGTTGACAAAAGAGTACTTTTCAAACAAGATAAGAACGATAACACTAGTAGAGAATAAAATAATCTGCCTCAGTATCCATGCCGCAGTGTCCAGGACACTGCATGGTTCCCTGAGGAGCTATCCACCTTGTGGAGGACTTTCTGGAATTCAGCTCCCAACCAACATAAACCCATTCCGGATCCGCCAGTGACTGGCACCGTGCCAAATCTGCCAATCGGCTGGTCTGGTCTGAACCCAGCAGATCAGCGACAGCCAGCGTAGCATGCAGACGTACCTACTCTGCAGGCTGGCGGCACACTTTCTCCGCCGATAACAACCGGCCGCGGAGCCGCGCCTGCGCAGCAGAGGCGGCGTCCGTGCAGTGTGCCGCGCGCGCGCCGCCTTTCGGCGACCTTGACCACCGAACCGTGACGAGCGCTGATTGGTCGCGCGTGGAGCGCGTGCCGAAGTGTCGGAGAGGTGGCCGCTAGTGTGGGGAGGGAGATGGTAGCGGATGGAGATTTGGGGACATGAGGTGTGACGGGCTTCATAGGTAGTGGGGAGATGTGAACTGTCGCGGGATTATATATTTTTTATCAAGCCACTCGACAACAGGCCACGAATCCAATTACAGCGAGTATTGGCGCTTATTGCATGCGCTGCTGTTAAGTTACGGATTAATCAGGAGACAATCCCCGAACCGGTGACCCCGGGATTCGAACCCGTGACCTCTCATATGGAAAACGAGCGTGTTACAATTACTGAGCTAACCGGTCCACAAAAGGTGATGGATGGCAGAGAGATGATAAGCGTATGTCAGAAGGAGTTGATGCGGAAGCCGAGCAGACTATTTCAAAACGAAAGTTAACGTTAAGTTCCGGATCTCGTTTCACGTGAGTGACAAATTTAATTGGTATTAGATTCAGCGTACTTATTGTAAAATCGTTGAATCAAGTTTGAAGCAAAATCGGTAAATTGTGTAATTGCGGTGCGCAGGTTTGGCTCAAAACAAGACATTTTTACATGAGGTGTTCATTAATACTTTAATAAAACGTATGTTTTTGCAATCAAGTCTTGCAAATCTTGCCAAAATAAGACATTAACGTAGAACGTTTTGCAGACTTACAACATCCTGGGACTTTACCTCTTAAAGCACCAATCGTGACTTCTGACTCCATTCGTGTCTGTGACCCACATATGGATCGCGGTTTAGATTGGGTGGGGCTGGCGCTGATGTGTGGGGTCTGGGACCCAGCAACTCGGCTGTGTTTGAGCGGTGGCCCCGATATGATCGCTTCATAGAACAGACTGCCTATAATGAAGTCTAGTTAGAAAGGCGGGCCCGATCGCGGTACCATAAAGACAAAACCGGTTCACATGTGTTTGCTGTGGGCGCCTGGTTGGGAATGATGTTGTGGTTGTGTTATCCGCTAGATGTCTAATGAAACGGCAGGATTTTTGCATATGGATCGCATAGCACTACACTAAAGACTCACCTGGTGAACTTACCTGGTTGGCCTCCCCACCATTGCATTGACCACTCAAGGGGTGATAGTGAATAGCGAATGTTTTCATAACGTAACTATAGAGTGTTTTACATATAGATGTATATCCGTTTTTATGTATTGTGTTGTTAAGCACCATGACCTTGAATTTACCTTCCTACTAGCATATATTAATTATCAATAATTACACTACCGCTCCGATAGAATATGAAGGTCATCTACAATGTTGCCTACTTGCGTATGTCCAACAATTTCAGCTCTAGTTTACGCTGAATCCATCATGGGTAGAAGTTCATCTGAGCGCTGTTCTCTCCAGTACTCACATGTAATGTCGAAGGTTTGCCAGCTGTCTCGTCCACCTCTACTGGGTAGAAGTTCTCCTGACCGGTGTCTGAGGTCTCGTGAGCCAACATCGACTTTAGGCGCTGCATGTGGAAAAGAGAAGGCAGTTAAGCACACAAGCATTGCTTGGATATTTATCGCTGAGATATACTTCTCACAGAACCTCCTGTATTTTCACTATGTTCATAAACATAAAGCATATTGGTGAACACGGAAGTTTTTTCGTTAATGCAGAAGTTCTTCATATTTTCTGAGCAAAATGTGTCATCTTGTATTCTTCTTTTTTGAACATTGTTTGGCATTTGCATAACCTATTTGCGATTCATGTGTGTTCATTGAACTAAATATTAGTTTAACCCACGAAGTGCAAACAATATGTTATTTATGTAATACTATGGTGTTGCAGAATATCGAAATATTACATTCGGACACCACCGCTCAGCTCTCAGTGAAGGGATATCTTTTGAAACTTAGCATAACTTGATAATGAGCAATCAAAGCAATTTATATGTAGAAAAACTCCAAATCAGTTCAGGTTTTCACAGCCCAAACTATATGTCCTCACCTCTGGCAGCAGCTGTTGCACATCTGGGTGGTTTTTCTTCAGATACCACACCAGTACGGCGACCACTGGAACTACAAACAGCAGGGACACCAGATAGATGGGGCCACCGGCGGCTGCAGTCTCCTCCGGCTCCGGAGATACCGGCTGGGCGTTGGCGCCAACCTCCAGAACCCGCGCCTGACGCGATGTTGTAGAGGAAGACTGTGTCGTAGAGGATGGTGAAGAAGATGTTGTATAGGTTACTGAAGGTGGTGATGAAGATGCTGGAGCGGATTCTTCGAGGGAAGCTGAAGCATCTAACGGGCGATGTTCAGAGTGATGTGAGTAGTGGACTACCGGAGGTAAAGCTGAAGGAGGTGTGGGAGCAGTTGCTGAATCATCAGCGGACAGAATGCGCGCCATTTCAGATTCTGTGGGACGAACGAAGGTGGCCATAGTAGTAGACGCCTCAGCCGTCAGGTCCTCGGCATCATAATCAGAGTATGTCTCTTTTCCTCCCAAGTCAGTATCACTAAAGGACACAATGCCCTCTTCAGATGGTCTTCGAAGGGATGGTTTCTTGGCATCAGTGTCTGTTGAGACAGGCTTATTTGCGGTGGCTTCAGCTGATCCACTGCCACCAGAGATGGCAGAGAATCCCTGGAGGTATGAGTGTTCCTTACTGCTGTGATAACTGTGTTCACTGGTGCTGGTAAATTTCCCATTTTTGTCAGGATCGTTTACTTTTGGGAATGTTGTACTGGATTTGCTCTCAGGATTCTGAGCACCACTGGAACGGATATCTGATGCTGTATTTACAGTGCTATCGGCTGCTTCTGATGAGCTCACTTTTGGGGATGCATCAGCTTCATTTTCGTCTTTGGTTGATGATGAAGAAATCTCTTCGTGATTACTTCTCTCAGATTCACTTGAACTAGAAGACGTTTCGTCGGATACCTGAGATGGCGGCTCAGTTGTTTCCATCAAACTACTTTCTAGAACAGGAGGTCCTTGACTGCTCTTAGCCACTGGAACAATTGAAGAACCTTGGGTGTCTTTTACAACAGAACCGCTATCATTGTTCTTAAACGGCACCTCTCTTTCTCCCAATTCCTCTTCCTTTGCCTCTGGAGAAGCACCATCAGCACTTCCCTGCTCGTCAGAAGGCGTTGCATCGGAGTTTCCCTGAAGCGGCTCCAAATCGACGGATGACCTGTCACCAGACACTGCTGGCTGTCCGCTAACCTTTGGCGGCAGCTTCACTCTCTTCCTCAGCGTGAACTCAAGCGGAGAGACTGCGATCGAAACCGAAGTCTCAAGTGAAGTTCCAAGCACAGTACGTTGAACGTCGCTCTCACTTCCTCCTTGTGCCCTACTTTCGCCGTTGCCGCTATTAACGCTGAGCTCGTCAGAACTATCGCCCTGACGGACAACGCTTGCGCTTTCTTTACTTTCCGGTGATTTGTTCTGCACCTGGCCTTGACCAGCCTGGCCTTGACCAGTCTCCACAGGACTATGCCGCGGTGGCAGTCGGTTTGGCCTCGCTCCGGGCAGTGCCGGTCTGCTTCGTATAAGTCCTGTCGTACCTCTCGGGAATGTGACCGAGATGGTGACGTTCCTCCCAAGCAAACCGCGCTGCTGCGCGTCTTTTATGGTGGACAGGAGGAGCGGGAAAGGTGGGATAGTTGGCGGCAGTACTGGCCGCCGGCCCGCTTTTGGGCCGCTCCGTAGTGAGAACGTATGGCGACGTTCTTCAAGACGCCGTGCCAGAAGGTTCGGCTGATCGGCGCCAGATGTCAGTGGTGTGCGACGCAGGGTGTCAGGCCGCTGACGACGGCTCGTCGGGGTAGAGCTCGTCGTAACGGAAGAGGAGCTAGACGTCGCCCGTGATGTGGTGACCGTCGGAGTAGTGGTTGTGGAGAGATGAGACGCAGCGTTGGCGTTGGTGGACGACGAGGAGGCTTCAGGTTCGGGTAACGATTGCGTAGTGGTTTCGGTGGTTGTTGACGTGGTTGACGAAACGCGAGGAGTGACCTGAGCTGAGGTTGTCGCCTTCGTTGTAGTAGGCTTGGTTGTTGTCGACTGCGATGTCGCCGTCGTTGCTGCTGTTGTCGTTGTAGTCATTGTTTTTGTCGTTGTTGTATTCTCTGTCGTTGTCTTAGTCATTGTTGTCGTTGCTTCCGTAGTTGTCGTCGTCGTTGTCGTTATGGCCTGTGTCGTAGACGACCTTGTGGTCGTTGCAGGCGTAGTGGTGGATGCAGCAGTGTTTGTCGTCACTGAAGACCCCTCGTCCTTTTTACCGCCGCGTTTCGGTAGGAACGAGGGTCGGGAGCGGGACCGGTTTCGGATTCTGGCCAGCAGACCGAGCACCTTTTCCACTTCCTTTTCTTCCTGATTTACCAGTGCCGCCTCTGTAGTGGAGACTCCTGCCGTCGTGGAAACTGGACGAAGTCTGGAGGCCCGACTGCGGAACCTCTGTCCTCGACTTTGCGCGGCAGCGGACAACCGACGCGGAGCAGGGGACCTTGTGGTGGTCGTTGTAGGAGAGGCGGTGGTCTTGGGCGTACGCGGAGTTGTGGTGCGGTCCATACCTGGAGGTCTTCGACGAGGGTTCAGTGGTGCCACTCGGACGCCTGGCCTCCTGGGGGTGACGTCGGTGGTTGTGTCGGGCGTTTGTCGAGAACTAGATGTGGAAGACTTGGTTTTTAGCTCGGATTTACTACTCGGCTCGGGTTTCTCGGCTGCTGGTGGAAGTGTGGTCTTTGGAAGAGGTACGAGCAGCCGACCAGGCCGTCGCTTGGAGGCTATTCTGCGGGGAGTGATGCCTGTCACATTTGACTTGTCCTCTGGAAACGAGGATGGCAAGGCTAAGGACTTATCGGTATTCGTCTCAGGTTTACGGGGTTTCACTGCTGGAGTTTGCGCGCCCCTCTCCTCGCCGGAAGACAATTTCGAAGCCGGCGATATCTCTGAGGAGTTCGTCCCCTTTCCTGGACTTTCGTCAACAAACGGCGACTCCGCACCGGGCGATTCATCGTCTAACTCACCAGCGTCCTTTGCACTGAGCACTCGCACTTTTTTCCGCCTCACTATCACCTTTCCGTGCCTCTCACTGGGTTCAACCGCTAGTTCCTCATCCGCGGTGGCATTCGCCCGCTCCGTGGCACTGTTGTCTGAGCGGAACACCGCACGAAAGTCTCGTGGTCGACCCGCCACCCCTGGCATGTCGAGTTTCACACCAAACCCGCGAAACGGTTCCACATTATGCTCTGCCGCCTGCGCCAGGACAAACTCAGGCTGTAGGCTGAAGTGAGTCGCATTCAGCAGTGCCAGGAACGGCGGCCGCAGCGACCGTTGGAACGTCCGCTCCGTGACGTCATCACCGCTGACGTCACCGCGGCGGGGAGCGCGCGGCGACAGCACCTTCCGGCGTCGGATGACCTTGAGCGCGGCCGCCGGGTCACCGGCAGGTGGCGGGTTAGGCGGTGGCCGCGCATGAGGCCGCGTCACGTGCCGCTTGTGGCTGCCGACGCTGCCCCCGCCGGCTGATTGTAATAACCGCGCAGCGAACGCCGCGTCCGCTGTTGCCAGATCTGGAAGCACAGAGAAAAATAAAGTTAGAGTATGAAGAACATAGGGGGCTTAGACCAAATATCCTACAGCACTCAAACTGTTTAAGCTTTGCTCGCTCATGAAGACCATGAACTTGTGTTAGTTTGCTTATTTTAATGAGTCTGAAGAAAAGATGCAACTGAACTATACCACGCTTGCGAGTCCCTCAAAAGTAAAACGCTGTTGATAAAAAAGGAACATGACAGAAGGCCACTGCCTGCAAGTTCCTTGCATTTACTTTGATTTGGCGCTATTTGATAAATTATTTACTTTCCCATGATTTCTTCAAATTTTCGGCTACAACATCCAAGCTTAGCTCCTTCAAGGTTTGGGACGTGATCCGCAATCAAATACGATTTACAACCTATGCTCCACGGAGTTAATGAAACTGGTTTTGGCGTTACCGTGGTTCTACTTTGAGGCGAATCAGGTCACCTTGGATCAAGTAAATCTGCGACTCATTCCTGGTCTTTCATAATCTATCATTTTGTATCAAGCAGAGACACATTAATCTGCACAGATTTGTGGGAAGTACAGTTGACCCTATTAAACGTATCAATTTAGTATAACACTAAGTGTGGAGCGTAATTGGGCAATACTAAATTAATTACACATTCATCTGCACTAATGAGCCAAATGCGTGAGCAAGCTCAGTCTGCAATGCTTCAATGGTACCCGGGCAGCCGTGTAGCTTTGTGCCTTAATCGGCCTGATGACCCCTCTTAGAAGCAAGATATTTCAGGGTAGGAGCAGAAGCAGTTGAGTCTGCCGCAGCAGGCTGCTTGTCTACTTCTCTCTGAGTTTAACGGGCGCTGACAGGGCCTATCTAGCTGTGGCAATAATTATGCTTAAGCGGGCACTAGCTGTGCCTATAGAGCTGTGCTGGAGTTCAGTGGGGGGGGGGGGGGTGTTGGCGGAACGCAACACCCTGTGCCCGCACGGTGCTCTAAGTACCACAAGGTCCCGCGTCAGCCTGACGCGCGCGTGGGCTAGTGCGTCTACCCTAAGCACTCTGAGGGTACTCGTTAGGTTTACTAGCTCCTCGTGTGCCGGTAGCTGTGCGCGAGATAACTGCCCGAGCGGAGATAACGTTTTTGCAGCGTGAGAACGTTGTGCACAAAATAGCGTCACGCAAGCAACAGCACTAGCGCGTCCGTTGGAACCTCAATGACCTATCTCTATGTCTCTGTCACCCGCGTGTTGGAAGGGCCCTATTTGTGCCCGAATCGAAAGCATCATGAACCGCTTATCGTTGTTACTGAGATTGTATGGCAGCGAAACAGCGGTGATTTGCAGCCGGGAACTCTCGCTCTGTTCCAAGCTGCAGTGGCGTCCAGACTGCACCTTATATGAGGGATACGTCGGAGAGTCGAACCCAGTCACTGACAGAGGGAGCAGTGATGCGAAC
>JARFNR010352989.1:0-10944 GCA_030323935.1 Semibalanus cariosus
GAGACTGCACTGCGAGAAAGAAGACTCTGTATTGGGCAACAGTGTCAGGGATCGTGTTAGTCTAATCTGGAATGGAAAATAGCGTGAAATAAGATGAGAAATGCGCAGGATTTCCATAATGTTATAGATGCCTCCTCGAATAGTAGTGAAACATTAATGAAAGAGAAAGTTAGCTCAGTTTTAAGAATACAAGTGTACTTGTTGAATCATAATAACAATCGCATAGAAAGAAGAGCGATATTTCTGGTGTAGATATTGATAAAAACCCAATTAGATAAAACTGTGGTAATTGATCTTTGAGGCAAAGTGACTCGACAGTAGCGATGTGATACAGCCATTTCTACAGATAAATATATTCAATTTATGGCAAATGAACGTAGCGGCAATAATCCGGCGAGCAATGTGTGACGCACGGCAGCCAATCCCCGATATGCTCCATCACAGTCGGGAGAGGCGCGGCCATTGGCGCCGGACGACCATAGGATGTGCCCGTTCTGAGGCGATGGATCTGCGGATAGTATGGCACGCCTGGCAACGTGATCCCGTCGCCGGATGGGATATTTATCGGCGGCGTCTTCCCACTTCCCGCCGCACAGTGCCGATGGCCGCCGCCCGAGACAGACGGCGCAATAAAACAGGTGGTAACACCGGGACAACCCAGTCAGGGTCGTATCTCCAGATTCGGCTGGCTTTCCAGTGGATGCCGCCCAGACTGTTGGCAGCCGCCGAGATGCCGCACCTACTTAACTCGGAGGCTTCTCAAGTTGGCATATGCGCTTTAATAACGTCTGTTTTGTATAGAAACTTTCAGTCGAGGTGTTCAAAGTTTCCTGGTCATAAGTGAGAGTGGCGTGAAATTAAGGCGAAATGGTGGAAAGCACTATAAAAGAAAACAAGGATTTGAATTTCCTCGGAAGCCCAAAGTACGCCCGCCTCCTCTGCAATCAGTTGGCCAGTCTACCGACTCCACATCCAGCTAGATGACCAGGAGGGCCCCAGCGATCAGCCATGCACCCACCGTTCGCAGTTCAATGGGACGCCCGATGGGTCGATGGGACTGTCGCCCGGTGTAGGTCGATGGGACTGAGACGCTGCCTCAAAGGTCGCGGGCGAGGTCGGCGGGACTGACCGGACCCCGAGGAGAGCGACAGATCGCAAGATCGGTCCCCTGCCACCGGCTGCCGTCGAGCCCACCTCGCTATACCGATTTCCGGGTTCCTGCAATATCCGCTGCTTGTCCCTGGTTTGAGGTCGAGAAGGAAAGCAATCTCATCACAGGCATTGGGTTTCTGTACATTTGGAAAAGATCTAAGCTTGAAGAGATGTTAATCGTGTTTGTAATGGATTTACACAGCTTATTACAAGTGCACGGGAATAAATATATATAAATAAAGACAACAAATCATTTATAGCCTTCGGCCTTGAACCTCGCCAGTGCTGGGGGGGGGGGTTGGATGCCACCTCCTCGGTTTTTTCGGGAATAATTCACGTATTTATCTACTAATTGCAATGAAACTGTCAGTACTGTACTTTGGAACAATTTGACACATACTCTTAAATTGTTTAACTTCTACCCTCATGAACCGTGACCTATGACCTGTTTCTCAAGGTCATGTCAGGCCCAACTGGTGTCCCGTAGTATCGATGCTTGTAACTTAAGCACTTTCCGAGCGTTTGTTGCTCAGGAGCATATACACATGTGTTGCAACGTGACATTTATGACTTCCACTAAGATCGTGACCTCCGATGACCTGAGATGACGTTTTTGGCCTCTGACAGTTTCTAGGACATTTGGTGACGCTGATTTCAAATTTGACATCCATTTTACATTAGTATATGTTCCAATGGGGTCATGCCCTTTCACAGGTAAGCCGAGGTCACTGACCTCAGATGACATGAGATGATCTTTTTGGAATCTGGTAGTTTCTAGAACATTTTGTGACGCTGATTTCAAATTTAGCACCCATTTTGCATAACTGTATGCTCATTCACGATCTTAGCTCGATTAAATTCAATTTCTGTGCATTTTCGTTTTGGATGACATCCGGGTAATTGACATGACCTCAGAGAAGGTCACCTAATTATCCAGGACCTTAAAACCGGACATCAACGACTTCCTCTCGTCACAAGCAGCACGCTCGTTTTTTAACCGAAGCTCTAGCTCAATTAGCGGCGAAACGCTGGGGGATCGTACCCCCCCCCCCCCTGCAAGGTCACGTAGGTATCGGACGCTGCACTGGCGAGGGTTTAATTAATGTGGTTCAGTTTGATCTCAAACCTACAAATAAATAAATATTCGGGTGGTCTTACTTAAGTGTAGCCGTGCAATATGTTACTTTCATGAGATTGCTAACACGTAACGAGGGTAAATGGTTCCTACGTCCCCGGTTCACGGTCAATATATGTGCAATTTGCATGCACTGTACAGTGTACATGACCCATTGACCGACTTTTGCCATGAATTGAATCTAAGGCAGGACAATTTATGTCTATGAATTATGGTCTTTCATTGTCGAACGCGCTTGGCGTAATCGAGGTTGACAAGGACACCAAACAGCGGGGGTTTGATGTATGGCCCAGGTTGAGTGGTAGCTATGCACGAAGGTACGCCCGTCACGTGCACATGTCGTCACGCAATCATAGCCGGAGTCACGCGGGGCACGACACGGCAAAACACAATCAGGTGCCACGACGCGTGGGTGTCGCCACTTTGTGCTGCCCACTGACGGCCCGCAGGCCAGCTCAATTTCCTCCTCCGACCTCGGTTACACGTGGCATCCACGTGAGACATCGGTTGGGCCTCAGTTACACGCGGTATCCACGTGAGACATCAGCTGCCGATCCCGAATGAAATCACCGCGGGTCTGATTGAATGTGCCCTCGGGCGGCCGTTCGCCAGACGAGCACCTGCCTGGCCAATATGGAGAGCCGTCCAGCGATCGGGGCTGGAGGCGGGACCTGCCTGGCCAATATGGAGAGCCGTCCAGCGATCGGGGGTGGCGGCGGGTACGCGGCAGTTTACACCGACAGTCAATCTGGTCACCAGAGATTGAGAGGCTATGCCGCGTGATATCTCTGGTACAGGACTCATTCCGTGTGGACGACTGGGGGGTGTCGTATCGCGCCGGTTTCCACGGGTCAAAAGACGGGGAGGCGGGGCTTCGTAGTCTGTACAATCAGATTGGTATCGTTTGGCTGCCGTGTTCTGTAAAGTGCTGAGCTATTCCGCCATCTGGCAATGTCTAATTACTCTAATGTCTACTGCCTGGCTGGTAGGCTGAAGAGCTAGGTATATGACGAACTGTGTATCCTTCCTAGTCCGACTAGTACTCAGCTTCTTTCTAGTCGGACCTCCCAGCCGTGTGCGTAATGGTGTTTAACCCGCAGTCGCTCTAGGTCAACTGATGTTATTAACATGTACAGTGCGCACACGTCTAGTCAGTTGTCGGTTCGTTGATAGTTTCGAGAAAATGCGGAAAAGTTGTCGAAACCATTCTCCGGCTTATGGATGGCACGCCCGAATCAACCCAGCTCTTGAAAAGCGCTGGTTCGTTATGATTTAGGTTCGGGCAGCCGCCGTCCGCTATCGATATCGATGTGTTCCCTGTTGGGTGATCCACGGTCAATGGCAGCACTACCATCGGCTCAGGACCATTCATGGCCAAATGAGCTCGGTCGACAGTAAGAACTGCTCTAAGCACTCAGTGATTACGAATCGTGAGGGCTTCGTGAGGACATACACATGGGCGTCGAAAGCGGGGGGGGACGGGGAGACGCGTTCCCTCCCCCCCCCCCAAAGGGGCCGCGTCCCCCCAAACATTTTCGGATTTTAACATTACACCTATGGGCATGGAAAGAATCGTCTTCAAAGTGCCTCCGCCCCCTCCCCCAACTTTCCGAAGGTGGCGACGCCCTTGGACACACAACCTCCACGCCTAAATGAAACATATGCAATCGGAGAAAAACGACCAGGCTTCATCAAATTGAATTTTCCTAAACTGATTATTATGTGATTAGTGAGATGTGATTCCGACATATTGTCATGTAAGACGTGTGTGCCATTTTTTACAGATTTAATCAATAAATTTAGTTAAATAGTCGTGAAGCAGAATCAAACCAAGCACTCAGTGTAGAGATTCGAACTCAGCGTAACTCTGCGTGACTCGACCTGAGTCGGCGTGACGCAGTACGATCCGCTATGACTCGCTATGACTTGCTGTGACTCTATGCTGCGCCAGCGTCACTGGTCCGACTCCGCGGCGCACCTGAGGGCTGAGACGGCGTCCCCAATATACGGCAATTACTGCCAGCAAACGAGGCCGCAGTTATCCAATTAGGTCGACTGACCGGGCCACCGGGCCGGGGCCGCGTGGGATGATGATGCATGACGGTCTGACGACACGGAGCTGTGACACGGGGCTGCCCAGCACCGTGCTTAGCCTGCAGGCGGTAATATCGTGGATAGAAGCGCATAGTGCCAGTGTGCATAAACCAGACGGAATATGTTGGCAATGGTGTCCGTGTTACGTAGGCTGTCATTGTCCGAGTCGGGCTATTCTGTTACACTGAAAAAGAAAAATTCACATGGATAATTTTTCAGGGATATCGGTGGTGTCAGATACCCCAGCGACACCCTCGAAGGTCTTGACCGGAACTTTGTAAACCCCGCAAATGCCGTTATAGGTGTCAAAAAAGGGTGTTCGACGGGAATTCCAGGGTATTCATTCTGTCCACACACTCTAAGAGGCAAGAGGCGTTTTTTCAGTGTCTGTGCTTGGCTGTGCACTGTTTATAACTGAAGTCACTCATCAATGCGGAACTCGATTATAAAATACCGTGGGCTCCGCCACAGGGGGGGGGGGGGGGGTAGGACGGGGGAAACGTGTCCTCCCAATTTTCAGGCTTTTAAAATTACGCCTATGGGCGTTGCATGGAAAGAATTGACTTCAGAATGCCTCTGTCCCTCCAATTTTCGGAACCTGGCGGAGTTCTTGTAAAATACATTGCTTTGGAGAAACATATCTATATAAACACTTGCAGTATAATTCTGAGCAACTCAAAATATTGAAAATGTACATGAATGGAATACCACAGCTCTGTTTGGTAACAGAATCACATGCATCTTTTTGTAACGCGCAGAAATGTGCATTGCGGGTTTTCTTGACATGTTCGACGCAATTAAATCACACTTCTCCCGTTGCTTTTCTAGCCACGCTCTCCTCGTCCGTTGGTCGCATTGGTTGGAATAATTAACTTGATGCCAGGTAGCAAAATCGTTCAGACCAAAATGGCTCTCATCTGTGAAAGATAATAGAACACACAAGGGCTCAGTTACTGCTACTGTTCATTTCAAATTAGTCGATTTACGAGATACGAGCGAACGCGACGGCACAGCTCCGTTGTTCAGCTGTCTTATTAAAAGCAATTAATCAGGGAATCAGACCGAAGTAGTAATTAGATCCACATACATCCCCGCAGCTTTGTAGAAACCCTCTAACATCATGCAAGTTCTACTGCCAGGACGCACGCTGAATTACAATGACGAGACATATTTGTCTACCATTTACACAATCAAATTCCGGCGAAATGCATCTGTTCTTGTCTACGTCTTGCCCCTCATCTGATGGGATAAATATTATAAATGCAAAACACAGCTCAGCGCCGGCCGGCGGGAGCTGCGCCTGACTGAAGCTTCTGACTGGCCGCCGGGCGCTGCGCCTGACTGAAGTTTCTGACTGGCCGGCGGGCGCTGCGCCTGACTGAGCTCAGCGTTGGCCGGCAGGCGCTGCGCCTGACTGAAGCTTCTGACTGGCCGCCGGGCGCTGCGCCTGACTGAAGTTTCTGACTGGCCGGCGGGCGCTGCGCCTGACTGAGCTCAGCGTTGGCCGGCAGGCGCTGCGCCTGACTGAAGCTTCTGACTGGCCGGCGGGCGCTGCGCCTGACTGAAGTTTCTGACTGGCCACCAGGGGCTGATCATAAACTGAAGATACCTGCAGGGGACCGGCAGCGGCCAGGCAGGGATTTGTGAAGACACAAATCTGTGAATTCCCCTCACACCACGCTGCGATGCCAGCGGCGATGGCCAATAACAGCATGCTGATGCCCCTAGGGGTAAATAATCCAACTCATTGAAGTGGCGCTGCGCTGGAGGGTCTCTATTTTGAGAGAAAAAAATCGACACTGTTGTGTCGGTGCAGGATACATCTAGACTTCCTTTGGTTCGTTTTAGTCCGTCACAAAACTGAGACGGCGCCTATCCACTAAGCACAAGATTGGACAACTTGAAACGTGAATGTTGCCTGCATTGGTCAGTACCTCTTATAACCATTTCGTCGGAATCTGATTGTGTAAATGGTAGAAAAATGTGTCTCGTCATTGTCATTCAGCCTGCGTCCCGGCAGTAGAACTTGCATGATGTTAGAGGGCTTCTACAGAACTGGGAATGTCTATGGATCTAATTACTTACATTGGTCTGATTCCCTGATGAACTGTTTTTAATAAGACAGCTGAACAACGGAGCTGTGCCGTCGCGTTCGCTCGTATCTCGTAAATCGGATGATTTCAAATGAACAGTAGCAGTAACTGAGCCCTTCTGTGTTCTATTATCTTCTACAGATGGGAGCCATTTTGGTCTGACCGATTTCGCTACCTGGCATCAAGTTAATTAATCCAACCAATGCGACCAACTGACGAGAAGAGTGTGACTAGACAAGCAACGGGAGAAGTTTGATTTAATTGCGTCGAACATGGCAAGAAAACACGCAATATATGTACATATTTATGCGCGTTACAAAATAATACGCATAATTCTGTTATCAAACCATTTCAGCTATCGAAAAAACTAGCAAAAAATGTCAATTATTTTTAGAGATGAGGTTGTGTTTATTAAAAATGTTAATGGATTGAGGTGGCGTTTGATGAAAATTGAAATGCAGGAAAGACATTGAAAATAATTTCGGCGGATTTTTAACCCCGCCAGTGCAGGGGGAATGGATGCCACCCCCTCGGTTTTTCGGGAATTACTCGTGTAGTTCTCAACCGATTGCGATGAAACTTCTAGTACCCTACTTTTGAACAATTTGACACATGTCTACTTTGAAAATTTTAAACTTCTACCCCATGACCCGTGACCTATGATCTGTTTCTCAAGGTCGTGTCAGGCGCAACTGGCGTTTCGTGGTATCGATGCTTGTAACTTGTGCAGTTTCCGAGTGCTTGTTGTTCAGGAGCATATGCACTCATATTAACAGGTGAAATGTATGATTCACACCGAGATCGTGACCTCGGTTGACCTTTTCAGAAGTAGACCTCTCGGTTGACCTTTTCAGAGGTCAACCGAGGTCAATGACCTCCGATGACCTGAGATGACTTTTTTGGCCTCTTGCAGTTTCTAGGGCATTTGGTGACGCTGATTTCAAATTTGACATCCATTTTAAGTTATTACATGTTCCACTGGGGTCATGCACTTTCACATGTCAACCGATGTCACTTACCTCAGATGACCTGAGATGACTTTTTGGATTTTGGTAGTTTCTAGGACATTTTGTGACGCTGATTTTAAATTTGGCGCCCATTTTATATATATATATATATATTTTTTGATATATTATTTATTTATTATTATTTATTTTATATATGCCATTATTTTATATATGCCATTCACGATTCTAGCTCGATTATAGCTCAACCTCTAGGCACTAATAATTTGGATGACATCTGGGTCATTGAGATGACCTCAGAGGTCACCTTATGACCCAGGACCTTAAATCGGGTAGCAACGGCTTCCTCTCATCACAAGTAGCACGTTCGTTTTTTAATCGAAGCTCTGGCTCGTTTAGGGGCGAAACGCTAGGGGGTCGTACCCCCCCCCCCCTGCCCTGCACGGTCACGTATATATTGGACGCCGCACTGGCGATGGTTAAGACACCAATCATCAGTTATCATATGCCTCATCTCGATCGAGTCCACTTAAATTTTAGGTTATTAAGCACAAGTAGCTCGAGGAAATTATTTTTAGCCTTATTTATAGGTATACCTACATCATATACGTCTGGTCAACGCAGGCACGTAGCCAGGATTTTTCTCAGGAGGGGGCACGTCGGAAAAAAAATCACATTTTGCTGCTCAGCCATATGCTGTTGAGCGGAGGTAAGGGGGTAGGGTCGGGTCGTCAGAGAATCCCATTCTATCTAGTGTAAATGTATTTTGCTCAGGGGGAGCATGGCCCCGTGCCCCCCCCCCCCCCCTTGACTACGTCCCCTGGGTCAACGGTGACCAGAAATTCAATATCACTTGGTGTTTCTTTGTACCCTTGCACGGTTTGTTTGCAAGAACATCCGCCGCTCCATCAAGTCTGTTTTTCCAAGCATGACATTTTATTAGTTATCGTAAATCAATATATGGATCAGCCAATACTAATTCGGGTCCAGCAATGCCTGACGAAGGTCATTTGCGGTGGTCATTTTCAGCGTGACGTCATATTTTGTAGGAGGTTATCGGCTCAGAGTCCTGCACTTACCACTAACAAGATGCGATACGCAAGAAGATAGGTACGTTTCCCATTGGATAACACTTCAGCATAATGATGTATCGTGAAGCAGGAAAACAGCGATTTTTAATGAATGTCAGGCGATTGGTGGTAAAACTATGTATTATAAACTGCAGTTGTGCAATGCAGCTTATGCCATATCATTCTGATGAAAATTGGAGTGAACTGTTTTGGACACTAATTAAATAGACACTAAAAAAACATTTTGTGAAACGAAACCAAGGAGCAGGGAGCAGAGAAGATATCTGGAGCCTGTTTTAAGCCAGCCAACATTGTGTGGCTGTCAGACGATGTGAATATATGATCGCTATTATCGATTATCTACAGTTTTGCCAGCGACAGCGTAAAACTATTGTTTCTTTCTCGCCATCGTTCCATCGCATATTTGTTATCAGTTTGTGGCCATTAACAGAAAACCAATAACATCAGTAATCTGGTATATGACATGACGATTTGTATGTATACTTTGAAACATCTATTTCCTGCAAGTTAATGTCAGCAGACATATCATATTGGCATTTATGCGTTTATATATGGTGTGCATTTATCAGTAAGTCTTAAAATCGAGCTATCTTTGGCAACCAACGACCGGGGATTACGATGTTTGATCCCATTGCTAAACTGGTACCGGATTTCTATGCTCTTTAAGGTTTGTGATCTACCGAGGATCAACTTTTAGCCCTGA
Source organism: Semibalanus cariosus (assembly GCA_030323935.1). Classification (NCBI taxonomy): domain Eukaryota; kingdom Metazoa; phylum Arthropoda; class Thecostraca; order Balanomorpha; family Balanidae; genus Semibalanus; species Semibalanus cariosus. Next base: position 9,234 of record JARFNR010352989.1, read on the forward strand.
CATCACGTTAACAGGTTATCTCCTATCAAGAGCAACGGGCGAGCCGAAACGCTACAAACACAGCCACGCCTCAGCCAAACGTGTCGATGTCGCATGCAGGGTGCCTCAGCCAGACTCGGCCTGTTTGCATATCGTTCCGCCCAGACACAGTAAACCACACGGCCAGTTCTATTCTTACACTGCCGAACGTCGGACTTCAGCGCCGTAATTTAGGCGACGGAAGCTCATTAAAGCGCCACCTAGGCTGTGCCGACGCCGTTCAAAATGCAGCTTTTGATTTATAAGGCTTGACCAAAGGCCGCGGCACGATTTCTCCCGGCAACCATTCTTCCTTTGTATTGATAAATAATGTATAATGCTGTTTTTAGGGTTTAACTTATCACTATCATAGCAAGTGCTCATAATGCTAATGCCGTGACGTATAAAACGTCTAATGTCTTAGTCTGCATGTGGGTCTGATTTGAAACACAAAACGTATGTCTTAAAACAAGAATGTCCGACAATGTTTGTAATGCATGAATGTGTGATAATGTTCACTGTTGTTGTTGTGTGATAATGTTCGCTGTTGTTGTTGTGTGATTAGTGCCTGATTCTCGCTCTGCTCGTCCATTTGATGTCTAATGTTATGTTTAGTCTACAAACATGGGAACCTGGCATTACCAATCTCAACAAGCACATGTCAACCAACTAATCATCGCGTTCGATAACCTTTACCGATGCGACAGCGCCTAACCGGCGCTACAGTGGCTACACAGCCCACGTTTGGTGCGTGTCTGTTGGCCCCTGTAGGGCGGACGGCAGACGGCGCAGCCGGGCCGGCCCGCACCTCGCACCACTGACCTCGCGCCTCTGCTCTGTTCAAGGCTGTCCCAGGACGACCCGTCGGTTTACACCCATTTACTGGAGAGGTAGGCGACCGTCGCTGGCTGGCCTCGCGCGCGCTTTGTGCCTTGCTGCCGCTTTCTTCTCTCTCTCGCTCTCGCTCGCTCGCTCTCGGCACTGTGTGCTGCACGGTGGTTATCTCAGCTATATGTTATCTCAGCTCAGCTTGGTTGGCTGTAAAACTGAGGCTGGTGTTGGCGAAAACCTGCTATTATTTCAGCAACATGTGGAAACATGTTGACAAAAAACAGTACAAAATGCACTGCTACCAAAGCATACTAAACGCTGCATGCCCGAAATTATTCAAGAAAATCTGTATGTAATTGGTCAGCTATATATGTAGCGAAATTCTGACAAATATTACAGGTTTGTCATTTATTTCACCTCCGTCTAACTGTTTGAGCTTGCGTGGCTGTTGGGGACCGTTGGGTCGGAGACGACCGAGACAGTTCCCACTCCCAGTGGCGACCACTCCCCGCCTGCCCGTATCGCGTGATGTGTGTGTGTGTGTGTGTGTGTTGCCCGGCACACACCCCTCCCGGCGAAATGTGTCACTGCTGCCTGCCGCCACAGTTCTGCTGTGCTATCGGCTGCACTGTCCGCTATATTACAGCTGCTGCTCGCTCGCTGCCACAGTTCTGCTGTACTATCGGCTGCACTGTCCGCTATACCACAGCTGCTGCTCGCTGCCACAGTTCTGCTGTACTATCGGCTGCACTGTCCGCTATACCACAGCCGCTGCTCGCTGCCACAGTTCTGCTGTACTATCGGCTGCACTGTCCGCTATATTACAGCCGCTGCTCGCTCGCTGCCACAGTTCTGCTGTACT